>JAGVVM010005961.1:0-25079 GCA_019149425.1 Psidium friedrichsthalianum
CTGAGAAGCAGCCCATTCTCTAACTGCAGACATGGTTATCTGTAACAATTTGTGCGAGTAAGGAGTTACAATGAATCAAACGAATTTTGAGCTAGAATTTAGTATGAACAATCATACCAGATAGCGAAACAAAGGAAAAGATACATTCAAGTGAGCTCCTATTAAAGCACATGAACATGGGGACAAAAAATACACTCAGAAAAATGCACTCATTGGGATCTAAACTAAGAAATGATGGACAGAACTTGATTTCTCATCTCAACAGCGACCGTTCCAGATGGCCAAGATAAATCATTCATAACCTGAAACCTGACAATATGAAGAAATAAGGAACATCTCTCATTAACTAGTAAATTGCTCCATAAAATGATCTCCTAATCAATGATCTACTGATAGCTCAAGTAAGTTTCATGAATCCATCTAAGAACAAATACAAAACCAAACTCCACAGAACAATATGCAAGCTGCCCTACAGCACAAAAACTGCTATGTAAACAAGTGAAGTATCATCGTGTCTTTGAAGTAGTTAACTGATGCTTCTGGAAAACAAGGCAAAGGATTGAATGGAAAATTCCAAAACAACCATGCACGGAAAGTTCCATGAAATGATGTCTTTTCCTTCTACAGTTCAAGGTAACTGAATGGTAAGGAGCTAGTCCTGTAAAGTACGGATTTGAGATATAGTCCCACAAAACAAACACTCTAGAAGTCTACAGTTTCCTTTCTTCCTAATTCTCATTTTGAAGCTTTGGAAGGTAACTAAAGAGGCATCTCAAAGTAAGAGCAATAACGATAATATGCAATTTCCTTTTCTGTAAAGCCTAGTTGACTAATAATCTTTAACTTCAGGGTTCTACTCAGCATTTTAAAAGCCTCAATTCAAAGTTGAACTTCGTATACAATTAGCGGAGCCACTGTCTAATGTGATAGTTGACATGGTACTTTCCTAACGATGATGTGGACTTGACTTCTATGAGAAGATGAAATGCAGCACTATTACGCATACATTGACATAGGAAGTACCAAAATAGCAAGAAAATGAGGGGTACAAACGCTACGAGCACAATTAGTGATTTGGCAACACACCAACCACAATCTACTTGCATCTGTTCCACCACACTAGGCCGACAGAAATTGCCTTCATCTGTGCCATTTAGTAATGTTTGTCGCGTATTTATTGCATTTTTTGTGTTTTCTGGAATCGTATGAAGCAGTATGCATTTAGCAGTTAGTCATGACCATTTCATATAGCAGTTGCCACAACAACAATTAGCAGCCACGCTAACCCAATAATAGGAGTAGTACAGATTAAACTAACAGACACTCGAGTAAGAGTGGAAGTCTTTATAGTACAGAATAGATTAGAGATAAAGGAAAACACTTGGGCCTGCATTCTATTGTTTGAGAATCTTCCTGATAAAACACATTGTCAACCAATCAACAGAGGATAAGAGAGCACATCACTCGAGCATTGAAGTTCCGACATCATTGAAAGGGGTGATGTTTCTATAATACACAACAATTAGACACAGTAAAACTTACATTACTATTCTTCATTTCTAATTTCCCCTTTTAAATTGGCCAAATTGAAACCTGAAACTCCCATGTGCAAATTTGGGACATTCAACTAATAGAGAAAAACCTATATGGCTTATCAATTTGGTAAATGTCAATAGGGTGATTTTCTTAGGGAGGTATATCAAAGAACGGATCATGGACATATTCCATTTCATGGACAATCTACAATATCGAGAAAGATAAGGACTTTCATGAATAAGTATGCTGAAGATATGAGTGATGAAATTTACCTCTCTACCAATTATAGCTATTGAAGGGACGGTCATTAGCCATGGTACTTGCTCAAACACGTTAACCTCCAAAGGCCTGGTACATAGCAAGACTAATGTGGCAGCCACCATAAGCTGCATTAAGTATTGCGACCAGTTAGCCTTTTCTATATCCAAGTTAAGACAACAGTGTATAAGCTAGTTGTTGTAAATACGTTGCACTTTGACAAGGTGGATAGCACATACCTTGTCAGCTACAGGATCTAAAAATGCACCAAATACAGAGCCTAATCTCATCTGGAAGACATTGAACAGTTTCAGTGCTTTTGTTATAAAATGAAAAAGAGGTCTCCTTCCAATTTAAAGCAGATGGAAAACTGTATACCTTCCTAGCAAGATACCCATCAAGCCAGTCTGTGATTGCAGCAGCAATAAAGATGCTCGTTGTAGCAGCTGTCCCCCACCAACTATCGACATAGAAGGCTGGCATATCGCGTTTTAAGTCAGTCTCAACAAAACTGAGATACCGAATGGCAGAATCATGATAAATTTTGCACAAAACACTTTAGACAAATTCGTCTCCCATCACGCTTACAATGTGGGTGTGACTCTTTGCTCTACCAGTAGCATTAGAAAGCAAACAAGCACCATAAAACCACAGTGGAAAAGATATACTCGATTGTCAATGCCTGGCATAGCTCCATAAGCATAGACGTCCTAACATCTCAACAGTGAAGGAGATAAACAAAGAAAAAAACACAAATGGCAATATAGGTACGTGCAAGCACATATGTTAAAGGGAACCTTGAATTTCAAATGCCATCTCCCATAGCATGCCAGCGCAATGCACTCAAAGAAGCTCAAGATCGATCTCAGAACACCATTGAAATGCCAAAAACTGCTCTTGCATACCAAAACAAAGGGCATTTTGTCCTCTAAAACAAATTTTAAGGTCAGACTGGTAAGATACACGCGGTTAAGATCAATGCCATGCCTGAAGCAAGACTATTGTTTTTGCGATTCGTGAACAGAAAAGCAACATCAACCCAGATTGATCGCCGACATTCCACAACGGCCCGGAGGGAGAGAGAGCGCTAAAACGATAACGGATCAACCTTAAACCAATAAGCCTTCTAACGCATACAATATTCAACAAAACTTCCCAGAACGTCTCATCAAACACATCGCAGACCCCGAAAAGGATTGACACCCACATAAGGATATCAGAAAAGCTCCAAAATGACAGATCAAAAAGCCGACTTCGCACTCTAAACACAGAATCTGAGAAATCGCGGACATACTGCTAATGAGTAGGGGCACGGCTGCGACACGGCCAAGCGTCAGGACCGTCGGCAACGTGAGCAGCTTGTCGGTCGGCTTGTCGCTACAATGTTGCATCGAAGGCGACGGGGGAATCTGATCGGGGGCGAACAAGCGCGTTCGCTGGTCATTATCGTCCGAAAAGCAACCTCTTTTGGTGCCATCTTCCGACCCCATGCTGGAAACAGACACAGACCCAGTAAAATCTCCTCTCTTCTCGGACTCGGAGGTGCTAAAATAAGACCACGCCCAGCCACATTTGCTGTTGTGCCGCGTTTAGATTAACTCCCCTAGGTTGTTGGTGCGAGGAGACGTGGACTTGGAGAGGTGTCTTCCCAGAGGCCAGGGGAGAATGGTAACGTGCGCATGGGGTGCGTAGGGTGGCAACTTGCGCACCTCGTGGGATTCCGTCGGCGGTCTGGGCTGGGGGGGGTCGAAGCGACTCAGGCCCTGTCGGAGAGGTTGGCGGCAGGAAATGAGGAGAGCATAAGAGTTAAGGGTGAACAAATTAAATCGGAGGACCGGACCGGATTGGCTAGGTTGGTCCGGTCCTCGAGAGGGACAATCTCATCCCTCATTTCATCGTAGATGAGACTGAACTAGATCAGAGAATCCATAATATATATAATTAGAAAAAAAAGGTTAGAAGTTTTTAAAGAACTAATTAGTCTAATTTCCTCATCTTTTACTCAACACTCACTTCTCTCCTTTTGCCTTTGCAACGCATTATCCAATCATGTTTTATCCTGACTCAATATATGTTTTATCTCGACTGTATTGTGCAAATCCATTATTTTGTTCACACTTGAATTTAGTAAAGTACAAGTTTAATCTCACTTTGAATTTGATTCTTTCCAAGTTGAAGAGAATGATACTGGAGCATAATCATGTTTTAATTGTCTAAAGTATTTTTCTTTTTAATTTAGTCTTTTCTCATTATTTTAAGATTGTAAGTACTAATGTAATAGTTATATGATGGTCATATATATATATATATATATGTTTTATTAGATTGAATGGTTGAGATTAGACGTTGTTAGTTTAAATCAAATGATTAAATTTCTATAAGCAATTAGTATTAACGGACTGGAATGAGACTACTGGTCCGATCCCCAGTTTCATATTAGGACTAGCACTACCGATCTGGCTCCATATCGAGACTACCGATCCGATCCCTGCTCCATACCGAGATCAGATCGGCTCAGATCTGCACATCCCTAACGAGAGTTGGCACTCGCCCTATGCATGGTGGAGCTATTAAGGTGTTTGCATAGAAAAAGGGGCAAGCTCAGGTTTGGCATTAAGAATGCTCAATTCTTTGATTAAGTACGCATAGGAAATGCAGCTATCACCGTTTAGTGTTTTGATAGTTTGGAGCTTTAAATGTTGTCAGGTTAGCGAACATTAGAAATTACTTGATGCATGTGGTTAAGTTAACAAGCATCACATAAATACTCACCAACAAGAAATCCTACATGTCTCAATATAATTTTTTAAAACAAACACTCTCGAGGCACTTGTAAGTGAGATTTTTATTTATTTATTTATCATTAATCATCATGACTAGTATTATGAAGTTACGTGGTACCAACACCCGTGGGGAAATGTCCGATATATGAACAACCGTCTCCAAAAATGGTACTTTTGAGTAGGAGTGAACATCGGTCCTAAGTCACCCGGAATTCGAACCGAATCGGCCAGTTCCGGATGGTTTCTCATGGCAATCGATCCGGTTCTCAGTTCTATCAATTTGGGACCAATAATAACCAGTTCGTTTGTTGATTTATTGCGAGGAATTAGATCGAGTGGACTGAACCAACAGAAATAGGCCCCATATATCTTTTTTTCTGACTTCTTGTGAGTGAGAGGGGAAAGGTAAGAACAGTATTCCCCTTATTCAATAAGGAGGGTGTTAGTACAATGCAAGTGCCATAACTTTTGTACGGCGTTCACTTGAGTGCTATAACTTTTTTTTCGCTCACTTAAGTGCCACATTAGAGAAAACTCGTTCACTTGAATGCCATAACTTTTTTTTTTCGCTCACTTAAGTGTCACATCGGAGAAAACTCGTTCACTTGAGTGCTAATTCCGACCAAAATCGTTCACTTGAGTGCAATTTTCGACAAATCCTCCCACGTGGACTTTCTATTATTATTTTATTTATTTTTTAATGACACATGGGTTTTTTAAAATTTTTTAAATATTTTGTGGCATATTTTCATTTATTTTGATATTTTTGTTTTTTAATTTTTGCCTTTTTCTCCTTGGCCAGCGAGGGTCACCGGTGACCCTCGCCGCCACCACTAGCGGCCCAAGGCGAGGCGGCCTAGGGGCCAAGGCTGGCTCGCCCTGGGCCGGCGGGGCCGCGACGGCCCCGAGCGTTGGCCGTCATGGCCTCGACCGCCGCAGGCGAGGGCGCGAAGGCCCTCGCCAGATTTGAGCGAGGGCGGTCGTGGCCCCCCCCCCCCGCGGGCGAGGGGGCCCTTGCCTAGATCTCGTCGGCATCGTGGGGTCCAGGCGAGGGCCCCCTTGCTAGTGGCTGGCGAGGTCCGACGGCCCTCCCCCAGATTTGGCGAGGGCCCCCTCGCTGATGTCTGCACGGCCGCGATAGCCCTCGCCTAGATCTGGCGAGGGCCTTGGAGCCCTCGCCCGCGACAGCCGAGGCCGCAACGGCCATCACGGTCCTGCCAGCCTAGGGTGAGCTGGTCTTGGCCCCTAGGCCACCTGATGGTGGTGTTGACATCTGATTTTTAATCGTATTTTTCCTTTAAAATTAATAGAAAATCACAAAATTCATAAAATTAAAAAATCAACTTTGAAAGTCTTGGCCAAGTCTAAGGAACCATTTTGAACAAAAATGATTTTTCATATTTTCAGTATTTTTTAATATTTTCAGAAATTAGGAAAATATTTTAAAAAAATTTGCATTTGAAGCCACAAAAATATGAAAAAATAGTTAGTATTTTTCTTTGTTTTCTCTCTTCATTTTGGCCGAAGAAAATTTGTAAAAAATTAATTTGGAATTGGGAATTACTTCGTTAATCTCATTTTCAGATTAATTTAAAAAAGTATAGAAAATCCATTTTAGCTCTATAATTTTCGATTTTTTTGCATTTCTAGAGTCGTGACATTGTCCTCTAATAGCCCAAATTTTTCAATGGCCTGATGGTGCATTTTCCGGTTGCTGCGCTGTTTGAAGTTTTGTTAAACCATTAGGGGGCAAACCGAGTCTCTCTAAAGGATGAAGAAGGAAGTTTCATGGAGCAAGATTTCCGAATGCTAGCGGATGACAAATATTCGGCCAGTGAAGATAGAAGGATCGACGGTTCAGATAGCCATCGATCAAATGATGAGAAGATTTGGAAGCTAAAGAAATGGTTTATCGAATCCCGCATTGCGCGATCATTTGAATTCTCAAGTTTATATAGCAATATATGATGGGCCTTTGCTTGAGAAAATGAGAATGCAGTCTAAATCTTCTACGTTTCCTCTTGGAATGAATCATATGAGAGGAACAACTAAGGATGAGATCAACAAGTGGATGCGAAAGCATTTTGAAGAAGCTTGCGGATGATTATATAGCCTCAAAAGACATGGAAAGGTTGCTCGATGGAGGATTGAACAATGTTTTATATTCTGACGATGGGAGGGTCCGTGTTAGGTTAGTTAATATAATTAACCTGATAATCCGTTAACCTGATCGAAAAATTAAAATAAAATTTCTTTCGGGTCGCGACGGCTTGGCAACTCCACTGGGGATGCGTTCTCAATTTTTAAAAAAATTTAAGAACTTAGAGGACTTATGCTAGAAAAAGTTCATGAAAACTCGTTTGGTTTGACATTTGGTTGGGTTCTGACCTTTAGGTGTTAAATGGTTTTGCAGATGAGAGTTATAAGGGGTGGAGTGTTTGACTAACCCTTTATTTTGCAGGTTTGGTGTGTGAAACTTGTCGTTTAATTTTTGAATTATTGAAGCGGTGTTTGTATTTAATTGTTGTGCATGATTAATCGCTTTAGCATTACATCACATATGTCCTGTGGCCGGACCTGAGCCACTAGTTTTAGGATGGTATTGTGATTTGGTTCTAGCGTTCGGCGTGATATTACGTTGAAAGTTAGTCCAGATTCAATCCTGAACCTCTTTTCAAAAATAAGTTTAAAAGTTAGGCCTCAGGCTTGGTAAGATTATCGAAGTGGGGGTTATAATTTTTGACTCGAGGATCGAAGTGGGAAGGCTCGGCTAATCCTAGTTACGTCGTGGGATCACGGCTAATCTTGATTATGTGCGCGAGATTGTCGCCTTGCCGTAAGTCTTTCGCTTCAATTTGTGAGCCTTTAGGATAGATAGGCTAAGATTTAAACTCACAATTCATGTGCATGTCTATGTGATTTACATTTTTCAAGGTAAAAGTAAATTCTCTAACTTTATCTTGTATTTATTTTTGGTCGGTCTATGTTAGGTGTCGGTCAGATTTTGAACTTAACATTGTGGTCATTTTTTTAAAAGAAAACAAAAACCGAATGATGTACCCATTTCTAAAAAAAAATTAATTAATGTTGAAAAATCCCTTCAGGGAATTTTTGTTGACCCATAAAAATTTTGTCACATCTTTCCTACTTTAATAGAAATAAGATTTTCTCGACAAATTTACCCTTGAAAATTCATTCTGATAAAAAAAGAAAATTTTTTCGAGAAATTTGCTAAATGTCAAAGGAATTTATCACATTTTTTCTAAGTTATAAAATCTGCAAGAAAATTCTTTCTAAAGAAATTCACCCATGTTTTTCTAAGAAAATTTTCTCTAATTTCTCATAAAATAAAAAAATAAAATTGGACTAATTTAGGAGTCATGGACCGATCTCTCTCAATCACATACTCATTATCTCCTTTACTTTTTGCAGGAAATCATAGGTACCCCGAGCTGGGCAAAATTGGGCTCATCAGCGATAACATACCAGGAATGACCTTAAAGAATGCGAAAGGACGGGAAATTACCGATGCCTTAACTAATAACCCTGGGGCAAGCGAAGAGATCAATCCTCCTGGAATCAGAACGTGTCAATTAGTGGGCACGTATGGACTTTGTATGTTGATGGGGCCGTAAATTTATCCAGATCGGGTATGGGGGCATTCTTAATGTATTAGAGGGGTTCCTGTATTTTTGTTGAAAAGGCATAGATTGTGTAATCGGAGCCCATGAAACAAGTGTATTGGCACGATCTTGCAAACGCTTTCCCGATTAAATTAGCTAAAGGCTTGCCCTTTTAATTTTCTCGGATTTGAACAACATGGAGGACCTTGGAGCACCGGTATTTTATTACTGAGCATGGCCAACGAGCATTTCTACCGACACACACAAGTGGGCGTCGAAAGAGACAAGCATAAGTGAAATGGGGCACGTAACAGGTGGCTTGATTCATTTATTGGCACGCTGACTGATTGGTCGTATCTGTAATAATTCACGCGACTAGCTCACTGGGCTCAAGGTGGCTAGTGGGATCTGCTGTTGAAAGTTTCTTTGATGTTCTTGATATCATCGTCTACAGCGGCAAACAGAGCATCAAGAAGAACGTTAAGCTCGACGTCTTTGGTACCTCAAATCGTTCTGTGCGGGAGAAGAGATGGCAAGAAATTAAAGCACAACATGTGAAGATTTTCCTTGATTCCATTCATCAATGAGTTTTACAATAGCTCACCGGGGAGGAAAAGTAAAACCAAACTGAGCCCTAATAAGCATCACAGAGCTCAACTGGCTCTCCATGAAATTAATGCTCTGCCACACTGAGCGACCTGGGATTCAAGATCTGTAAGCTTGAAGAACAGGGGGGTACATTTCTCCTTGTGCCTGGCTGCATTAACCTCATGATGATCAACGGCGAATTTCAAATGCTCGATCAAGTCTCTCTCGAAGCTATGTCTGCCGTTAGATCGTCGAGCTTCTCCTCTAGCCACTTGCATCTGAACTTCATCGCGATATTGCTCGGATCATGCTCAAAGTATGTCTGGTTTAAAGTTAGCCCTCCACCAGCTTCTCTCTCTCGTGAATCAATAGAGACACCCCGTTCATCAGTAGACTTGATGACCTTTTGTACCGGGCAACTGAGTGTTCTGCAAAAATTCAGGCATTCAAATCGATCATGATAGCGAGCTCGCGCTATCATGATCGATTTGAATGCTGGAATTTTTGCAGAACACTCAGTTTGCCCGGTACAAGAAGGTCATCAAGTCTACTGATGAACGGGTGTCTCTATTGATTCACGAGAGAGAGAAGCTGGTGGAGGGCCTAACTTTAAACCAGACATACTTTGAGCATGATCCGAGCAATATCGCGATGAAGTTCAGATGCAAGTGGCTAGAGGAGAAGCTCGACGATCTAACGGCAGACATAGCTTTCGAGAGAGACTTGATCGAGCATTTGAAATTCGCCGTTGATCATCATGAGGTTAATGCAGCCAGGCACAAGGAGAAATGTACCCGCCTGTTCTTCAAGCTTACAGATCTCGAATCCCAGGTCGCTCAGTGTAGGCAGAGCATTAATTTCATGGAGAGCCAGTTGAGCTCTTTTGTGATGCTTATTAGGGCTCAGTTTGGTTTTACTTTTCCTCCCCGGTGAGCTATTGTAAAACTCATTGATGAATGGAATCAAGGAAAATCTTCACATGTTTGTGCTTTAATTTTCTTGCCATCTCTTCTCCCGCACAGAACGATTTGAGGTACCAAAGACGTCGAGGCTTAACGTTCTTCTTGATGCTCTTGTTTGCCGCTGTAGACGATGATATCAAGAACATCAAAGAAACTTTCAACAGCGGATCCCACTAGCCACCTTGAGCCCAGTGAGCTAGTCGCGTGAATTATTACAGATACGACCACTCGTCAGCGTGCCAATAAATGAATCAAGCCACCTGTTACGTGCCCCATTTCACTTATGCTTGTCTCTTTCGACGCCCACTTGTGTGTGTCGGTAGAAATGCTCGTGGGCCATGCTCAGTAATAAAATACCGGTGCTCCAAGGTCCTCCATGTTGTTCAAATCCGAGAAAATTAAAAGGGCAAGCCTTTAGCTAATTTAATCGGAAAAAGCGTTGCAAGATCGTGCCAATACACTTGTTTCATGGGCTCCGATTACACAATCTATGCCTTTTCAACAAAAATACAGGAACCCCTCTAATACATTAAGAATGCCCCATACCCGATCTGGATAAATTTACGGCCCCATCAACATACAAAGTCCATACGTGCCCACTAATTGACACGTTTCTGATTCCAGGAGGATTGATCTCTTCGCTTGCCCCAGGATTATTATTAAGGCATCGGTAATTTCCCGTCCTTTCGCATTCTTTAAGGTCATTCCTGGTATGTTATCGCTGATGAGCCCAATTTTGCCCCAGCCCGGGTACCTATGATTTCCTGCAAAAAGTAAAGGAGATAATGAGTATGTGATTGAGAGAGATCGGTCCATGACTCCTAATTAGTCTAATTTTATTTTTTTTTTTATGAGAAATTAGAGAAAATTTTCTTAGAAAAACATGGGTGAATTTCTTTAGAAAGAATTTTCTTGCAGATTTTATAACTTAGAAAAAATGTGATAAATTCCTTTGACATTTAGCAAATTTCTCGAAAAAATTTTCTTTTTTTATCAGAATGAATTTTCAAGGGTAAATTTGTCGAGAAAATCTTATTTCTATTAAAGTAGGAAAGATGTGACAAAATTTTTTATTGGTCAACAAAATTCCCTGAAGGGATTTTTCAACATTAATTAATTTTTTAAAATGGGTACATGTAATTCGGTTTTTGTTTTCTTTTTAAAAAATGACCACAATGTTAAGTTCAAAATCTGACCGACACCTAACATAGACCGACCAAAAATAAATACAAGATAAAGTTAGAGAATTTACTTTTACCTTGAAAAATGTAAATCACATAGACATGCACATGAATTGTGAGTTTAAATCTTAGCCTATCTATCCTAAAGGCTCACAAATTGAAGCGAAAGACTTACGGCAAGGCGACAATCTCGCGCACATAATCAAGATTAGCCGTGATCCCACGACGTAACTAGGATTAGCCGAGCCTTCCCACTTCGACTCCTCGAGTCAAAAATTATAACCCCCGCTTCGATAATCTTACCAAGCCTGAGGCCTAACTTTTAAAACTTATTTTTGAAAAGAGGTTCAGGATTGAATCTGGACTAACTTTCAACGTAATCTCACGCCGAACGCTAGAACCAAATCGCAATACCATCCTAAAACTAGTGGCTCAGGTCCGGCCACAGAACATATGTGATGTAATGCTAAAGCGATTAATCATGCACAACAATTAAATACAAACACCGCTTCAATAATTCAAAAATTAAACGACAAGTTTCACACACCAAACCTGCAAAATAAAGGTTAGTCAAACACTCCACCCCTTATAACTCTCATCTGCAAAACATTTAACACCTAAAGGTCAGAACCCAACCAAATGTCAAACCAAACGAGTTTTCATGAACTTTTCTAGCCTAAGTCCTCTAAGTTCTTAAATTTTTTTAAAAATTGAGAACGCATTCCCAGTGGAGTGCCAAGCCGTCGCGACCCGAAAGAAATTTTATTTTTAATTTTTCGATCAGGTAACGGATTATCAGGTTAATTATATTAACTAACCTAACACGGACCCTCCCATCGTCAGAATATAAAACATTGTTCAATCCTCCATCGAGCAACCTTTCCATGTCTTTTGAGGCTATATAATCATCCGCAAGCTTCTACAAAATGCTTTCGCATCCACTTGTTGATCTCATCCTTAGTTGTTCCTCTCATATGATTCATTCCAAGAGGAAACGTAGAAGATTTAGACTGCATTCTCATTTTCTCAAGCAAAGGCCATCATATATTGCTATATAAACTTGAGAATTCAAATGATCGCGCAATGCGGGATTCGATAAACCCATTTCTTTAGCTTCCAAATCTTCTCATCATTTGATCGATGGCTATCTGAACCGTCGATCCTTCTATCTTCACTGGCCGAATATTTGTCATCCGCTAGCATTCGGAAATCTTGCTCCATGAAACTTCCTTCTTCATCCTTCATAGAGAACTCGGTTTGCCCCCTAATGGTTTAACA
Source organism: Psidium friedrichsthalianum (assembly GCA_019149425.1). NCBI lineage: Eukaryota > Viridiplantae > Streptophyta > Magnoliopsida > Myrtales > Myrtaceae > Psidium > Psidium friedrichsthalianum. The sequence continues at coordinate 12,210 of JAGVVM010005961.1, forward strand.
AAACTTCAAACAGCGCAGCAACCGGAAAATGCACCATCAGGCCATTGAAAAATTTGGGCTATTAGAGGACAATGTCACGACTCTAGAAATGCAAAAAAATCGAAATTATAGAGCTAAAATGGATTTTCTATACTTTTTTTAAATTAATCTGAAAATGAGATTAACGAAGTAATTCCCAATTCCAAATTAATTTTTACAAATTTTCTTCGGCCAAAATGAAGAGAGAAAACAAAGAAAAATACTAACTATTTTTTCATATTTTTGTGGCTTCAAATGCAAATTTTTTTAAAATATTTTCCTAATTTCTGAAAATATTAAAAAATACTGAAAATATGAAAAATCATTTTTGTTCAAAAATGGTTCCTTAGACTTGGCCAAGACTTTCAAAGTTGATTTTTTAATTTTATGAATTTTTGTGGATTTTTCTATTAATTTTAAAGGAAAAATACGATTAAAAATCAGATGTCAACACCACCATCAGGTGGCCTAGGGGCCAAGACCAGCTCACCCTAGGCTGGCAGGACCGTGATGGCCGTTGCGGCCTCGGCTGTCGCGGGCGAGGGCTCCAAGGCCCTCGCCAGATCTAGGCGAGGGCTATCGCGACCGTGCCAGACATCAGCGAGGGGGCCCTCGCCAAATCTGGGGAGGGCCGTCGTGACCTCGCCAGCCATAGCAAGGGGGCCCTCGCCCGGACCCCACGACTGCCGACGAGATCTAGGCAAGGGCCCCCTCGCCCGCGGGGGGGGGGGGCACGACCGCCCTCGCTCAAATCGGCGAGGGCCTTCGCGCCCTCGCCTGGCGGTCGAGGCCATGACGGCCAACGCTCGGGGCCGTCGCGGCCCCGCCGGCCCAGGGCGAGCCAGCCTTGGCCCCTAGGCCGCCTCGCCTTGGGCCGCTGGTGGTGGCGGCGAGGGTCACCGGTGACCCTCGCTGGCCAAGGAGAAAAAGGCAAAAAATTAAAAAACAAAAATATCAAAATAAATGAAAATATGCCACAAAATATTTAAAAATTTTAAAAAACCCATGTGTCATTAAAAATAAATAAAATAATAATAAAAAGTCCACGTGGGAGGATTTGTCGAAAATTGCACTCAAGTGAACGATTTTGGTCGGAATTAGCACTCAAGTGAACGAGTTTTCTCCGATGTGACACTTAAGTGAGCGAAAAAAAAAAGTTATGGCATTCAAGTGAACGAGTTTTCTCTAATGTGGCACTTAAGTGAGCGAAAAAAAAGTTATAGCACTCAAGTGAACGCCGTACAAAAGTTATGGCACTTGCATTGTACTAACCCCCTCCTTATTGAATAAGGGGAATACTGTTCTTACCTTTCCCCTCTCACTCACAAGAAGTCAGAAAAAAAGATATATGGGGCCTATTTCTGTTGGTTCAGTCCACTCGATCTAATTCCTCGCAATAAATCAACAAACGAACTGGTTATTATTGGTCCCAAATTGATAGAACTGAGAACCGGATCGATTGCCATGAGAACCATCCGGAACTGGCCGATTCGGTTCGAATTCCGGGTTGACTTAGGACCGATGTTCACTCCTACTCAAAAGTACCATTTTTGGAGACGGTTGTTCATATATCGGACATTTCCCCACGGGTGTTGGTACCACGTAACTTCATAATACTAGTCATGATGATTAATGATAAATAAATAAATAAAAATCTCACTCACAAGTGCCTCGAGAGTGTTTGTTTTAAAAATTATATTGAGACATGTAGGATTTCTTGTTGGTGAGTATTTATGTGATGCTTGTTAACTTAACCACATGCATCAAGTAATTTCTAATGTTCGCTAACCTGACAACATTTAAAGCTCAAACTATCAAAACACTAAACGGTGATAGCTTGCATTTCCTATGCGTACTTAATCAAAGAATTGAGCATTCTTAATGCCAAACCTGAGCTTGCCCCTTTTTCTATGCAAACACCTTAATAGCTCCACCATGCATAGGGCGAGTGCCAACTCTCGTTAGGGATGTGCAGATCTGAGCCGATCTGATCTCGGTATGGAGCAGGGATCGGATCGGTAGTCTCGATATGGAGCCAGATCGGTAGTGCTAGTCCTAATATGAAACTGGGGATCGGACCAGTAGTCTCATTCCAGTCCGTTAATACTAATGCTTATAGAAATTTAATCATTTGATTTAAACTAACAACGTCTAATCTCAACCATTCAATCTAATAAAACATATATATATATATATATTATGACCATCATATAACTATTACATTAGTACTTACAATCTTAAAATAATGAGAAAAGACTAAATTAAAAAGAAAAATACTTTAGACAATTAAAACATGATTATGCTCCAGTATCATTCTCTTCAACTTGGAAAGAATCAAATTCAAAGTGAGATTAAACTTGTACTTTACTAAATTCAAGTGTGAACAAAATAATGGATTTGCACAATACAGTCGAGATAAAACATATATTGAGTCAGGATAAAACATGATTGGATAATGCGTTGCAAAGGCAAAAGGAGAGAAGTGAGTGTTGAGTAAAAGATGAGGAAATTAGACTAATTAGTTCTTTAAAAACTTCTAACCTTTTTTTTCTAATTATATATATTATGGATTCTCTGATCTAGTTCAGTCTCATCTACGATGAAATGAGGGATGAGATTGTCCCTCTCGAGGACCGGACCAACCTAGCCAATCCGGTCCGGTCCTCCGATTTAATTTGTTCACCCTTAACTCTTATGCTCTCCTCATTTCCTGCCGCCAACCTCTCCGACAGGGCCTGAGTCGCTTCGACCCCCCCCAGCCCAGACCGCCGACGGAATCCCACGAGGTGCGCAAGTTGCCACCCTACGCACCCCATGCGCACGTTACCATTCTCCCCTGGCCTCTGGGAAGACACCTCTCCAAGTCCACGTCTCCTCGCACCAACAACCTAGGGGAGTTAATCTAAACGCGGCACAACAGCAAATGTGGCTGGGCGTGGTCTTATTTTAGCACCTCCGAGTCCGAGAAGAGAGGAGATTTTACTGGGTCTGTGTCTGTTTCCAGCATGGGGTCGGAAGATGGCACCAAAAGAGGTTGCTTTTCGGACGATAATGACCAGCGAACGCGCTTGTTCGCCCCCGATCAGATTCCCCCGTCGCCTTCGATGCAACATTGTAGCGACAAGCCGACCGACAAGCTGCTCACGTTGCCGACGGTCCTGACGCTTGGCCGTGTCGCAGCCGTGCCCCTACTCATTAGCAGTATGTCCGCGATTTCTCAGATTCTGTGTTTAGAGTGCGAAGTCGGCTTTTTGATCTGTCATTTTGGAGCTTTTCTGATATCCTTATGTGGGTGTCAATCCTTTTCGGGGTCTGCGATGTGTTTGATGAGACGTTCTGGGAAGTTTTGTTGAATATTGTATGCGTTAGAAGGCTTATTGGTTTAAGGTTGATCCGTTATCGTTTTAGCGCTCTCTCTCCCTCCGGGCCGTTGTGGAATGTCGGCGATCAATCTGGGTTGATGTTGCTTTTCTGTTCACGAATCGCAAAAACAATAGTCTTGCTTCAGGCATGGCATTGATCTTAACCGCGTATCTTACCAGTCTGACCTTAAAATTGTTTTAGAGGACAAAATGCCCTTTGTTTTGGTATGCAAGAGCAGTTTTTGGCATTTCAATGGTGTTCTGAGATCGATCTTGAGCTTCTTTGAGTGCATTGCGCTGGCATGCTATGGGAGATGGCATTTGAAATTCAAGGTTCCCTTTAACATATGTGCTTGCACGTACCTATATTGCCATTTGTGTTTTTTTCTTTGTTTATCTCCTTCACTGTTGAGATGTTAGGACGTCTATGCTTATGGAGCTATGCCAGGCATTGACAATCGAGTATATCTTTTCCACTGTGGTTTTATGGTGCTTGTTTGCTTTCTAATGCTACTGGTAGAGCAAAGAGTCACACCCACATTGTAAGCGTGATGGGAGACGAATTTGTCTAAAGTGTTTTGTGCAAAATTTATCATGATTCTGCCATTCGGTATCTCAGTTTTGTTGAGACTGACTTAAAACGCGATATGCCAGCCTTCTATGTCGATAGTTGGTGGGGGACAGCTGCTACAACGAGCATCTTTATTGCTGCTGCAATCACAGACTGGCTTGATGGGTATCTTGCTAGGAAGGTATACAGTTTTCCATCTGCTTTAAATTGGAAGGAGACCTCTTTTTCATTTTATAACAAAAGCACTGAAACTGTTCAATGTCTTCCAGATGAGATTAGGCTCTGTATTTGGTGCATTTTTAGATCCTGTAGCTGACAAGGTATGTGCTATCCACCTTGTCAAAGTGCAACGTATTTACAACAACTAGCTTATACACTGTTGTCTTAACTTGGATATAGAAAAGGCTAACTGGTCGCAATACTTAATGCAGCTTATGGTGGCTGCCACATTAGTCTTGCTATGTACCAGGCCTTTGGAGGTTAACGTGTTTGAGCAAGTACCATGGCTAATGACCGTCCCTTCAATAGCTATAATTGGTAGAGAGGTAAATTTCATCACTCATATCTTCAGCATACTTATTCATGAAAGTCCTTATCTTTCTCGATATTGTAGATTGTCCATGAAATGGAATATGTCCATGATCCGTTCTTTGATATACCTCCCTAAGAAAATCACCCTATTGACATTTACCAAATTGATAAGCCATATAGGTTTTTCTCTATTAGTTGAATGTCCCAAATTTGCACATGGGAGTTTCAGGTTTCAATTTGGCCAATTTAAAAGGGGAAATTAGAAATGAAGAATAGTAATGTAAGTTTTACTGTGTCTAATTGTTGTGTATTATAGAAACATCACCCCTTTCAATGATGTCGGAACTTCAATGCTCGAGTGATGTGCTCTCTTATCCTCTGTTGATTGGTTGACAATGTGTTTTATCAGGAAGATTCTCAAACAATAGAATGCAGGCCCAGTGTTTTCCTTTATCTCTAATCTATTCTGTACTATAAAGACTTCCACTCTTACTCGAGTGTCTGTTAGTTTAATCTGTACTACTCCTATTATTGGGTTAGCGTGGCTGCTAATTGTTGTTGTGGCAACTGCTATATGAAATGGTCATGACTAACTGCTAAATGCATACTGCTTCATACGATTCCAGAAAACACAAAAATGCAATAAATACGCGACAAACATTACTAAATGGCACAGATGAAGGCAATTTCTGTCGGCCTAGTGTGGTGGAACAGATGCAAGTAGATTGTGGTTGGTGTGTTGCCAAATCACTAATTGTGCTCGTAGCGTTTGTACCCCTCATTTTCTTGCTATTTTGGTACTTCCTATGTCAATGTATGCGTAATAGTGCTGCATTTCATCTTCTCATAGAAGTCAAGTCCACATCATCGTTAGGAAAGTACCATGTCAACTATCACATTAGACAGTGGCTCCGCTAATTGTATACGAAGTTCAACTTTGAATTGAGGCTTTTAAAATGCTGAGTAGAACCCTGAAGTTAAAGATTATTAGTCAACTAGGCTTTACAGAAAAGGAAATTGCATATTATCGTTATTGCTCTTACTTTGAGATGCCTCTTTAGTTACCTTCCAAAGCTTCAAAATGAGAATTAGGAAGAAAGGAAACTGTAGACTTCTAGAGTGTTTGTTTTGTGGGACTATATCTCAAATCCGTACTTTACAGGACTAGCTCCTTACCATTCAGTTACCTTGAACTGTAGAAGGAAAAGACATCATTTCATGGAACTTTCCGTGCATGGTTGTTTTGGAATTTTCCATTCAATCCTTTGCCTTGTTTTCCAGAAGCATCAGTTAACTACTTCAAAGACACGATGATACTTCACTTGTTTACATAGCAGTTTTTGTGCTGTAGGGCAGCTTGCATATTGTTCTGTGGAGTTTGGTTTTGTATTTGTTCTTAGATGGATTCATGAAACTTACTTGAGCTATCAGTAGATCATTGATTAGGAGATCATTTTATGGAGCAATTTACTAGTTAATGAGAGATGTTCCTTATTTCTTCATATTGTCAGGTTTCAGGTTATGAATGATTTATCTTGGCCATCTGGAACGGTCGCTGTTGAGATGAGAAATCAAGTTCTGTCCATCATTTCTTAGTTTAGATCCCAATGAGTGCATTTTTCTGAGTGTATTTTTTGTCCCCATGTTCATGTGCTTTAATAGGAGCTCACTTGAATGTATCTTTTCCTTTGTTTCGCTATCTGGTATGATTGTTCATACTAAATTCTAGCTCAAAATTCGTTTGATTCATTGTAACTCCTTACTCGCACAAATTGTTACAGATAACCATGTCTGCAGTTAGAGAATGGGCTGCTTCTCAGAATAGCAAGCTTTTAGAGGTCAGGAGTCATCTTTGGTAGTCCATTGACAGGTTGGCAGAATTGCTGGTCTTTTTTCCTTTGCCCCACTCATTAGGATGTGACTTTTTCAGGCTGTCGCTGTAAATAATTTAGGGAAGTGGAAAACTGCTATGCAGATGACTGCGCTAACCATTTTATTGGCTACTAGAGACAGCAGGTTTGTACCAACTTAGCTTTCCTCCAAGAATGTCGTATAGATTTCTTTCTCTGAATCAGGAGGAATGCTAAAGATCATATTTGATCATCCCTTGAAGATCTAATGCCCTGACTAATCCCTGTTTTTCCTATGCAGTCTCGGAGGATCTGATACCATAGTAGCTTCTGGAGTTGTTTTGCTTTATATCTCGGCGGGGCTCGCCATATGGTCTTTGATTGTGTATATGGGGAAGATATGGAAAGTATTATTTAGATAAGTCTATTTGCCCTTCATAGATGTGGTTTTTGGGCATAAGATAATCTACATGTAACTCGTTCAAGCGACATCGACCCAGCATACTTATCTTGGATATGGAGCCATACTTGAGTACCGTGCTCAAGGCAACAGATCCTTCTTGTCTATAGTCCCTTGTTTCTGGAGTTACTGAAGGTGAAGTTTTCGGCCTCTAGCAGTCCCATCTTTTTTTTTCTTTTGGGGGGGTCCGGACATGATATTTAGCCATAGACAACTTCCGAGACACATTTGGGATGGGGAAAGACATTCGGTTTGTCAAGCATCAGGCATCCCTTCTCTAATAGATGAACTCGCAATTTGAGAATCCTTTTATTTGATTCTTTATATTTGGATCCAATGTAGCCTCCAACAATATTGTTCATTTATCCAAAAACCATTTGTTGGAAGTTATTTTCTTTCCTTCTTTGGTTTTACAGGTGTATATTTCAATAGAATCCAAAGTGAAGATCTAGATGTAAATTTAGCTCCTCATCAGAAAAAAAGAAAACAGAAAAAATTACAGCCATGAGAGTGTCATACCTAAAACCCTCCTCAATCTGTTCACGGTATAAACAAAGTCCTCATAATATTTGATCAATCTTAGAACAAATAAGAAGATGAGTTGAATGACAACCGATGATTGAGTTCAGCTAGGCTTTAGAATTCACGATGGAGGAAAAATTATAAGAGCCTGATGAGCTTTATTGCACCGGCTGTTACTGCCTTTCATCACTGGAGTACTTTAAATTCTCAACACAGAAACAAGAGAAACTGCGGGAATGCTGCTCTTAGTCTTAATAGACATAATTTCTCTGCAAAACCAGACATCCATATTCACTCTTAACTCTAGTGAGGTGATAATAGACCACCTGGGCCCTCAGGAGCAGCCAGACGGATCAGAGCTGGGCCTGTACAACGAAGACGAACAAAAGGATTAGCTTCTTGCTTGCAGATATGCACGGCAATAATGTCACTAAGCCGAATAGAAGTCTGCAGGGCATACAGAGAATCTTTTCTTGTAGCTTTCAACAAGCTCATTGGGGTCTCGGCAGGTCTGAATGTACGCCTCATTTTTGTTCATCTCCTACAAGGAAAAGTAAGACACATGAACTGAGCTTATCTTTAAGAATTCGAACTGTTCTTCCATCTGATGAATGACATCGATCTTTTCGTATAAGAATGCTTTCTTCTCTAAACTAAAAAAAGTAAATACGTCTGTAAAAGGAATTCCTACATCAGATAATCTTAACTCAACGTTTTACATTGTACAGGACAATTCAGTTTGCTGACGCAATCAAAGATTTCCAGAGTTAAAATCACAAAGTTTCCTGCTCTAAAATAATCAATCTGCTTGGTGAAAGCAGAAAAAAGAAAGAAAATGGACTGTGCCAATACAATTCCACGTCATGATCCACAAGTAAATATGAATGCATGCGAAGTGCACATGAAAGAGAGAGAATCAAAGGCCAGAGATCAAACATGTTTTCACCAGATGATGTGCAGGATCATTGCACGTGTCAGAGAAACATTCTGTTTCGTACCTCAATCCAGGTTGCTAGTTTTGGCCTGCCTACTGTAATATCAATGCCTTTCACTTCTTGTAGATACGGCCTAAATCTTTCAATGAATGGAGCATAAGCAATATCAACCTGCAGAGGTTCACAGAACACATTAGAGAGGCAAACTCAAATTTTCTCCTATTCTGAGCAATAATTTTCTCAGTTCCTTTCTCCAATATGACATGCATTTTTGAAAAAAAAGAAAAGAAAAGGAAAAGGCTAATGTTTAGCAAAAATAAGTCAACTCAAAAGAAAACAAATGTCTGCTTACCAGGCTCAACTGCCCCAGGAAGAACGGTCCGTCCTCGGATTTGGAAAGGGCTTTCTCAATGAAATCAAATGCACCAGCTGTGGGCGGTCGCCAATCACCATGACTATCATTTACAATTTCAGATTGAAAGATAAATGACAAATGGACAAATGGAATTGAGACTAACCAGCTTGGTCGTCCCCTTCTCCTTTGAATGAGGAGACCACGGATTTGCTGAACGTGTCAGTGTACGAGAAGAGCTCTTCTGCAAACTCTTTCTTTGCAGGATCCTGTATCCCGGAGGATAAGAATTCATTATAGTCAATACTAGGACATACCAGAAAAGTGTTAATGTTCCTGTGAAACTTACCTCAGGCCAAAGTGAAGGCCCTCCAAAATTAGCTTCTAAATACTTAATTAAATCCAGACTCTCTCCTATTACTTGATTGTTGTGTTCCAAGGCCGGCACCTGAGTTGACACACCACAATACACCAAAAAGAAGTGGAAGAAAGTGTCATGATCCTTTAGGCTTGTAATTTCAAGTGGAAAGCAATTCCAACAGAGCTTCTATCAGACCAAGGTATGGTATATGGTACAAAGAATGTCCACAAGATACTCCGCGACATGATCACGAACAACACCATAAGTTCCAAAAATCTCCTGTTTATGCGTCTTGGCCTTTTGAGAAACGTTAGTAGCTTGTTCAAGGATAATTTTTTTTTTTAATCCTATATGCTTCATAAATGCTCTTCAGAATGTCCTATATGCACTGTACAATCCCAAAACATTTGACAAGGTTTCCTTGGAATTTCACCTTGTTAGGTGGTAGACTTTCTCCTTGTACCAAGCAGGCCTGTTTTGCAGATCAATAGGGACCAATTTGATCTGATCCTGCAATCCCTGCTTGACCCAAGACGGCAAGTTAATAACAGCCAATTCCACATCAAATGAGAGCAGAAACATGACTATACACGTCTTTCTATTTGTTAACAAGGGGAGACAGAGAGAGTGAACAACCTTGCAGTTCCGGGTAATCCATACACGCTGAGCGAACGGGCATGTGTAAGAGATGTATAATCTGTAGTAAGATAGGGAGAGAAGTTCTTTTAGACTTATGAATGGTATAATTCACTGGGTATAATAATGCTGTCCTAAGCAAACCTTGTCGTTCCATCAAAGATTGGAGGTGGGTCTGAAGTGGAGGTAAGAGCCGGAGGAAGAACCTCTTTCACTCTTTTGCTCAGAGAGAGAGAGAACAAAAAAGTCAGTAACCCGAGCTAAAGCAGAATTAAAATCAAGGCACAAATCACTAAGTAAGAACTGACAAAATACTTTGTGATAGAAACAGGGGGTTTCATTTGCTTGGCAAGATGAGGGGAAAAAAGTTCGTTGACTCAGCTAAATCTCAAAATACCAAACAGTCTAAAGTTTCAAACTTTCCCAGTTCTTGACAGAGAAAATACTCTTCATTCAGCTGAAACAAGTCTTGAGAAAATACCCAAGCGTCCCAAACTTGCCAATTTATCCAGTCTTGAGAGTAGACAGCACTCTTCTTGAAGCAAAAGGCAGAGGAGGAACAACCCAGAGAAAAAGAAAGTAAAAGAACAAACGATTCATAGTGCCTAACTAAGCAGAGTGAAATTTCTCCCAATTTCTCAGCAATCAAACAAAGAACAACAAGCAAGCAAACCAACGCTTACCCAGTTGCCATCGTCGCAGAAACACTAGCTCTGCGTCTGGGTCGAGCAAGAGCGACGCGGGGTAGGACGGGCTCAGGAGTTCGGGGTCGAAGCAAGCAAACGATGGCCGAGCTGGGGCGCCTTATCAATCTGCTGGTAAGGCAGGCCGACCTGGCCGAGGAGGGAGAAATATCTGGCGGCGACGTCAGCCATGACGAAGACGAATAACAAGTGCGACAAATCAAATCTTTCACAGTGGCCATCGTCGTTTCCTTTCTCTGCTTTGCAGTTTGCACATATCCTGCGACCACTAAACATTCTGTGACGGCAACCTCTCGTGGGGCCATAATTCCCTTCTCTTGCGAGGGGATGGGACACTGCCACATGGACTTTTGGAGAAGCTTTTGTGTTCTCTACTAATGTACAAGTCGCATGAACCAAAGCAAAGAAAGGCTTGGCCAACAAAGATTAAACAGCTTGTATGAATGTTAGACTAAAAATGGGTAAATCCCATAGAACAAGTCGCTATCACCGTCTGCTACCCTTGACGAACTTACACAGTCGCGCTTATCACGAATCGGAAAACATTCACTATAGTGGTGGCCACGGTCCGAACCGGACGGTTCCGGTTCGGAACCGGCGGTTCCGGTCCGGTTCTGGGCCGGTTCCGGTTCCGAACCGTCCCGGAACCGTAACCCTGAACCGGCCCGGTTTTTTTTTTTTTTGTAAATTTTGGGAATTTGATTTTCAAAATCAATCAAATTTTTAAGTAATAAAATTTCATGTAAAATTTTACAAAATTGTAATCAAATTTAGAGAAAAAAAAAGGGAGAGAGAAAGGGCTTGACTTAATGAATTATCATTAAGTGCCTACATGTCTTCTTGGGATAGAAGAATCAAAGCCCATGTAGTTCTTTTACCTTTGATAACCCCCCATACTTACCTCATCGTCAATCATCGCTTCCGGCGATGGTTCCCGTCGTGATGCTCGCTCCATCATCGAAAAATTCGGCTTCTACGTTGCGATCCATCTCTTGTTGTCGATATTGAGCCTTCGTCCAATCATCGACACAAGCTTGAGCCTCCACAGACTGCGGAGATAATCTTGAACGGTGATCGTCCAAAATGTTGCCTCCAGCGCTAAAAGCTTGTTCAACCGCAACTGTTGAACAAGGAGTTGCTAAAACCTGTCTAGCGATGATAGAGAGAATTCGATATTGACTCGAATGCTCCTTCCACCACTCTAAAATTTGAAAATCTGTGCCACTTGCAAATAAGTTAGTCTCAAAGTTAGTGCTTAAATAGTGATCAAATTCGGAAATATCCGTGCGTCCCCTTTGTCTTTTTTGCCTACTCATTAGCATTTTATACCCTATACTCATTTTACCTCCGCTCTCGTTTTCTACGTGACTAAATTGAGAAGAAGATCCAATATCAGTTGTGTTATATCTATATAATAATCATTATATAATGCTACTATTGAGTTGCTAACCATCCCTTTTAATAAATTAATATCTAATTCTATTTCTAAATGAAGACATCCATAATACATAGTCAAAAAATCTTTTACGCCTTCTAATTTCGTACGTGGATCGAAAACAGAAGCAACCAAATAAATAAAAGGAATATGTTTATAATAAGTTAGCCATTTTGATTTCATTGCCTTAATAGTTGCACCTAATTGTTCATCGTCTTCATATTCTTCAAAAACACCAGCAATATTAACACACTCTATTATAAATAAATGAGTCGTAGGATAATAAACACCGGATAAAGTATAAGTTGCATCATTGAAAACTTTTAAACAATCTAAAATTTTTTGGCAAATATCCCAATGTTGTGGTAATAACTCAAGTTGAGGAACATTAGTCGAAATAAATGCACATAATAAATCTTTATATTCAAAAGATTGATTAAGCAATTCGTACGTGGAATTCCAACGAGTTGGAACATCTCTTGAAAATCTTCTTGCCCTTTTTCCATATTGTTTACAAAATCTACACCAATCTTTCATAATTTGGGGATGTCTCCATAAATATTAGATTGCGATTTTTATTGGGTTAAGAAAAACGTTAAGAGTTTGTAAACCTTCTTGTACACTTAAGTTTAAAACATGGCAAGCACATCTAACATGAAAAAATTCTCCACCAAAAGTGGGTTTACAAAGTTTTTCCAACTCTTCAATAGAAGCGGTATTTGCCGCGGCATTATCAAAACCAATAGAAAAAACATTTCAACCAAACAATATTCTTCTAAAACTTGTCTAATTAATCTATAAATATTAATTGCCGTATGTCTATCCTCAAAAACTCGAAATGCAATAATTCTTTTTTGAATATTCCAATCGTCATCTATCCAATGACACGTAATACCCATATAAGAATGAATTTGCCAAGGATCGGTCCAAACATCGCTACCTATATGCACACGTCCATTATAATTCATAGAAAATATTTTAATTCTTCTTTTCCTTTTTTATACAAATTAAAAATTTGGCGTTAAGGATATTTCTAGAAACGGGTTTTGCTGTGGAGTACATGCATTTTGTATAAAGTATTAAAACCAAATTTCTCACCAAAATTAAATGATAAATGTTCTACAGCCGTAAAT
>JAGVVM010005962.1:0-23060 GCA_019149425.1 Psidium friedrichsthalianum
CCCTCCCTCTCCACTGAACCTCCCTCCTCTCTCTCCCACCCCTATCTATTCCTCCCCTCCTCCCTCTCTCCCTCCTTGTATTTTTTTTTGCTTTTTTTTTTTTTTTTGATCTAATTTTGATTAGCCGGCACTAATGGGACGTTGGTGCTGACCTAGATAATTTTTAATTAATATGTTTATTTTTTTATTTTCAATTTTCAATTTTTTTTCTTTTTTCTTTTCTTTCTTTATTTTGTTTTCTTCTCCTCTTTTCTCCGGCCCCAACACCCCTTCCCTCCCATCCTTCGCCGGATTGGGTACAAGGCTCAGAGCTAGCGAGGACCAAGGGGGCCTCACCCCAAGACGAACCGAGCAAATTCGTCGTGGGCAAGGTCGGCCTCCCCCAAATTTTGAAGAGGTTTGGCTCGACCTATTATGAGCCTCGCTAGACTAGGCGAGCTCCACCCCCATGGCTCCCCGAATCCTGGGTCGGTTCTGTTCGTCGAGGTCTGGGTGAACCCCGATTCCCCAGCAGGGTCCGCACACAAAATTTGTATACATGCTGGTCGAGAAAATGACCCCAACAACAGCAACATCAACAAGAACCAACCAAGCAGATTCAACAAAATAAAAAAAAACAAAAAAAGAATTAGAAATTGAAAAGCGAAGCCCCCTCTCGATATACGGAAAAAATCCTCTGCAAAACCTCAATTTCTTCCTATCTCGTTATTCTCTCTCCTCAAAAAATTCATCTAAACCAGATTTGAACATTTGCATCGAACCTAGAACTTCAATCCATGGATGGCCGAGCTCACCCAACCATGGCGAGGACGCAAGGTGAGGCTAGACTCACGGCAAGGTTGGCCTAAGTAGGCCGACCTCACTCACCTCCGCCAACTCTGGTCATTCGCCAACCGGTCAAAGGAAGAAGGAATAGCAAACCAAAAAGAAAAAGAAAGGAATGGAAAAAGGAAAAAATAAAAAAAATTGAAAAACTACAAAAAATTATTACACTGATCAATATCGATTAGTGTCCACATTTTCCCAGTAACAACCGATCAAAGTGACGAAAAGCTGAATTAATATAAATGCAAAAAATAATAGAACTGGAATTGCAATAAAAAAGTTTATGATTGGAATTACTAATTACAATAAATTTAAAAACTTTTTTGGGTATTTTTTAGAAGAGGCAACCAAATTGATTGCATGTTTGAGAAGCAAGGGATGGGATGACAGTAGGCATACCAGTCTCTGTCTTTAACTAAGATCAGGTGTAGTTGTTTCTTATAACATTGAGTAAAACCTCGAATCGAATCATTTTCATTTCACGATCGGGAGAGTTTAAAATATTTTTGTATAGACTTTTTACCGAATAGAATTAATTTATAAAAACATTATCGATCCACCAAGGGTAGGATGTTCTATATCTAAAACCGGAGCGAAACGACGTTCTTGAGAATTGGACAAATTTGGCCGGTTCGGTCCGGTCCGGTCCGGACGGATTTCGGGTTGATCGTTCTTTTTGCTGTGATGGAATGAAAGCGCGTGTAGGCAAGCGAAGTATAGTACGGTCAACAGGCTCTTGGACTTTTCAAGGGCGAAATTATTACAACATGTGCTTTCAACAGAGAAAACCGCGTCTCCTTTTGAGAGCGAGAGAGAGAGAGAGAGAGAGAGGGGACATTATATTCCGCCACCAGCGCGAGGCAGGAGGATTCAAGAGCACGCGCCGAGTGGACGGCCAGGATGCGCCCTAATCGTGATCCCGTTCACCGTGCAGCTTGCGGAAAAGCTGACGTGACGTGTCCGGTGCGGTGCGCACGAGTGCATGTGGGACCACCCCCTTATCCCCCGGGTTCGTTGCCAGGTTGTCACGTGCGGTTTTGTCGTCCACGAATCTTACTGTAAGAAGACCAGCCAAAGTATTTCATGCGATGATCGTCAGACACGTGACGCAATGGTTGCAGAGTCAATCAAAAAATTGAGTGGCTCCAAAATTCGAGCCAAATTATAATTGAGAAGATGCCCTTTTCCATATGAGACGTTCTTGCAATAACCCCTTTTTTTTTCAAGGACAAAGAGATTTCAATTTCCTATCAAATACGTTTAAAATGACGACACATCGTGACGTATTGGATTGAAATTATGACATAAGATATTGCAATCGCTATTTATAATTAGAGAATCGTCCCTTGAAAAATAATGACAAATCTTGAAATGGTAAAGCACGTACAACGGGTTTTGAATATGATAATTTGGTCATTCGTGAATGGATGAAATCCATTAGAGTCTTGTAAATCACTTTGCGTATCACTTTTTTTCGATGGTTTTTTTTAGATTTACTACCAATTACCTGATGTTCTAAATTCTTCCTCTTTGTGCAATGAATACGTTTGAGTTTGCAATTAGAATTCAGTTAATTCTTTGGGCAAACCATTGGCAAGAAATATGGCTATTCCACAATGAAATTGGTCGATTTCCGAGCAAAGTACATGGGCTCCGATGAAATTAAACTTTACATCCGGTGATTGAAATCAAAGCTTTGTTGCATAATCGCAAATTCCACTTAAAAAAGTGTTTTGTCGGCACGGTAACATGTGGTCCCCGCAAAAATTACTTAGCTTTGCAGACTTGACCAACTCAACTTGATCAGGCCACGTTGGCAAAATAGTGAGCAAAAACGTAAATACTTTTACTTTATCGCATTCCTTTTTTTTTTGTAAATTTTATATAAAATGTCATAATATGTAAAAATTCAAAAAAATTACAATCAACGGACAAGAATTATGTTTTCTTGCTATCCAATTGTTATTGTAGGGTTGATGGTCCGTTTTTGAAATCCTTAGCAATATCCATTTTAGAGAGAGAGAGAGAGAGGTGATCAGATGGTAATCACGCTGTCAATTAGCAAATTCATGAGTTATTAGAAACATAATAACTTTATCAGCTAGCAATAATTCTTCTTCTGTCGACTCGAGCAAGTTAAAAAAGAAGAAGAAGAAGAAGAATTGATGTTGTTTTGTGGAGCTAATTGTTTTTAATGATATTGATATGACGTACTATCTTCTTAATCATGCCATTATCCCAACTCCAAAACCTTTGAATTTGGTGGCACTTTATTCTCTTTTGATTTGCTCACGTCAGCTAATGATTAAACATAACCGCTTCAATCACATCTCCTAGTAGCTCTCCACCTTTTAATAAATTTCCACTCTCGGGTGGGGCAAACTGGGAAATTCTGCACACGACACGTGTCCCCATAATTTTTTCAAGGCCAGTGATCGAGCTTATGTACATTTGTGAGTGAACGAGGATTAAGGATCAAAGTGGGTGCTAATGATGTTTTAGTTGCCTAGAGATACATATCAACAAGATCAAACTTTTCGGAACGAGTATAATTGCCCCTAATTTTCCTAGGTTCTCTCTATCGGGTAGGCGATGGTAAGTCGATTGAGATCGGCATCATCTTTAGATTCCTCGTGTCCCAAATCATTTGCCTTCTTTTTCATAATTCCCGGCCCCCTTTTGAAGCAACGGGAGGATAGAGAGCTTCTTCATCTCAAGGACAAAGCTCGAGATATAAATAGTCCGAATCGGGTGTTTGCCCAACATCAATACAAGTCATTCTTTAGATCCACGTTTCGACATGATCCGAGGCGATAAATCGTAGCTACTGATGGCGGTCTCGCGTTTAAATATGCCTACAAGCTCATCAAGCTGCGTATAGAGGATGGTAACAACTACGGGATTTGGAACGAAATATGAAAAAGCTAAAAATTCACAACAGTGGCTGATGTTTTGCCTTGTCGAGCTAATTTGGGTAGATTGCTTCACATCCTGGCCCTTCTTGCCCGTGTGTGGAAACTCGGAGGAAAATTCAATCCGTCCCTTCACACCATATCCTTTGACCGAGATTGTGCATACTATTCCAAAATTTTATGTTTTTTTTTTTTTTATGATCGAGGTGTCCGCGCGGATTAAAGTTTTTACGTTCCGCTACTCACCAAGAGGAAATGCCATGGGATCGTTCCCATGCATATCACACCACAAAAAGATGCCATCCGCCGAATATTAGATGAGTACAAAGCGGAATCAACTAGATTCAATGAATTTTACTCAAGGCCCATGAGATGTTGGAGAATCTTCCATGTCAAGTCCGGTTCCCCCTCTCGACCCGGATCAGAACCCATCGATAAAGTGAGGGAATCTTTCAGATTTCACGTGAATACGTCAGTGAAGTTAAAAGCTGCAAGCTCCGTTGTATTCCTGAGTATATACCGAATCTTTCTAATTTCTGTCGGTCTGAAAATTATGTAATATTGAGTCGTGGCGGTGGGATGCTGCGCTAGCCCTTCCGGAGGATTAGTCGAGGTGCGCGATCCACGGACGCTGGCCCGGACACCTTCGATACCATCAACAAAATAAAATTATGTAATTTTTATTGTCTGTCCGTCATATTCTTTGGTGCCTATGCATTAGTCATCGAAAAAAATGGCTATATCGCTGTTAACCTTGGTGGTATAAGCCGAGGCGATTTTTGTATTAACCAAAAGGCAAAGTCCTGATAAGATAAAATTTCCCGGAATTCTATAATGTTCTCTGGAATACTCTTCGAAACCTTTCTCCTCTAGGCATGGCGATATTTTGAAGGACAAAAGGACCATTATGATCAAATTGAGTTCTTTTTTTTTTTTTTTATCTCTGTTAAATGGAAAAAAAAAAATCGATTTTCTGCAAGTATTATACGCCTCAGATTCGTGTTTGGTTGGTAAGGAACATATGCCCACTTTCATTTAAAATGGTACAGTAGGATGGTTGGTGCAATCGGCTGGTCCTGTTCATTGACCTTTTCTCTTTGGGTACCTACTTGATCATCGATCCCCCCGAAAGGGATGGAAAATGAAATGCAATTTCGACTTTATTTATTTCGCGAAAAATAAATAATTTGTAAAATATTTTTTTTCTACGAGTGATCGCTTGTATGCCCAATAAAAGTTATTTTCATTATTGACGATAATTTAAGTTTATATATATTCAGAGATAATAAAAATATTTTTCGTTCACTCATTTTTTTCTTTTTTCTGTCGATAATAACTCGTTTTGTCGCGAAATAAACGGAGCATTCATTGGAAATGTCCGTTCGATCATTCGGTTTCTCACTACGTGAATCCGGGCAAATTTCGATTAGATATAGAAATCGTGCAAAGATCGGTATAACTCATGATGTGGCCTATTACGATGCTCACAATAGCCGTAAAGTAGGACTAACTACACAGAAGTGGGAAAATGTAGTCTCGAAGGCCTGACGATTGGACAAAGAGAAGCAAGTCCTCCTCGACCACAAAACATGTAGTCCACTACCACTACAACGAGATCCAACGGTGTCGAGGATGGCCCCGTACAAAAAAACGGGGGTGTCTCTTTTTTTTATTTCTTCTCTCTATTTTTATTTATTTTTCGGTAAAACGAGCGGTTTGTGGGGCTTCCTTCTTTCAAGCCCGGTTCGAGGCCTGGCTGGCGTAAAGAAGTGTCGCGACCGAGGTTCCAACCAGTATGGAGCCGTTAATATATCTTAATTAGCTAGCGATCCAATGACTTAAGAGCTTTCGCGACGAAAGTGGGTCCGATTCGATACGTTCGACGGGGCTCATGATTAAGTTTTTTTTTTTTTTTTTTTTACCTGAGGGGTCGAGGTTCTGTTGCGCACCCGCGTTCTCCGCGCGTGATCATGTGAATTTAAGGATGGGAAGTGGGATTGAGGGTGGGCGATGAAGTCAACCGAGGGGTGGCCCTCTTCAATGGAATCTCTCCGCACATCATCCAAAACAGAACATAACTACAGTCGAGAAATCTCCCCTTTTTTTTTCTTTACTTTTATTATCACCTTCCTTTCGTTTGACCCCCCCCCCCCAAAAAAAAAGAAAAAAGAATTTTATCTCCTTCCTTTTATATTATATTGTATTATTTTATTTTATTCCCTTCTGCCGCAAAAAGTTGGTTTGGATTTTCTCCCACATCCTGTCTGATTCTGCCCCAATTCTTCCTACTCGTTCTTGACTTGACTTTGCTCCAATTGCTTTTAGGTGGCCCTCGCTAGTTTTTTTTTGTAACCATGCTCGATCCGATCCGATACGATTCGATCCGATCCTATCCCGTTGATTTCATTTTGATTCTGGATTTCCTAACTATGCATTATGGAGGATATTCACATACGTAGCCAAGTATAAGATAAAGCACGGCTGCTCACATAGCTCGTGCGCGTGCTACACTCGGTCAGCTGCTCGGTATGAACGCACTCGCAGACACAAGTTGTATACTTTATTTCTCCTCATCAATTGGACAAAAAAGAAGAGAAATCGAAAATTGGAGCGGTCGATACAAGCGACGAGCACAATCGTCGAAGCCCCTTGATCAATCGGGGTTAAGAGTGGGATCCAACTAGGTCGATCGAATACGACCACGCGGGCAATTTTCTAAAACCCGAATCCAATCGCAATCCTTCAGAGAACGTGACACAATTATACGAGGGGGCGGGAGAAGTCAAAAGACATTCATGATTCGGGGGTCATCGAAGGAGGAACACGACCAAAGTCCTCATCACTGCCCAAAAAGATCAAAAAAACAATGAATAAATAAATAAAAATTAAATTCGAAATGGGGCAATAACAAAAGTTTAAACCAATGCAGATCAATAATTATAAAAAAAAAAAAGTGGGCCCCCTCCCCTTTAAAAAAAAAAAGAATTGCGGCCCCCAATGTCGAGTCGAGGCCATGTGCTACCCGGGTGATAAATTTGCATCCCAAGAATTTTACCCATTGGGATGGAATCTAAAATAAACATTTAATTTGAACGGTTGATATCGAGCTAATTGAATTTTCAGCTTAAATTTTGAACGGTCGATATTGGGTTAATTGAAATTTCCAGCTCGACAACAGAGTGAATCAAACGATATGAGACAACAATGTGAAATTCGATAGTAGTGGCGGAAGTCGGATTTAGATTAGGAAACATTTGAATGTCTTGATAATTAGCAGGGGAGAGAGAGATATATTTTATAAATTATCGCACATATCACTAGAAATATCAATAAGTATAAGAAGCGGCGACACCGGCCAGCCTCCTCGTGGTCACTAGAAAATCAATAAGTATAAGAAGCGGCGACACCGGCCAGCCTCCTCGTGGTCCGCCGTAGATCGCAAGCGGGATGGATCTTACGTAAGTTCAAAATTTCGGCGAAAATGACACTTAGCATTTTGAGTAATTTCGATATTCAAAAGAGACACTATACAAAAAAAAAATGGAAAAATCATGAATTTTATGCGCCAAAATAAATATTACACTGAAGATGCAGTCTAAAAAAGGACCCAAAAAAAAAAAAGGAAAAAAAAGGAAAAAAAGGAAGAAGGAGGAAGAAGATGAAGAATTACAAGATCAAGCCATGAGCAATGGCTTGGTTCTTCTTCAAACAGGTGGTCTCGTACACCGGCAACTCCTCGCCGTACCTCCCCACCCCGATCAAGTGATCCAGCTCGAAGAGATCTGAACTCGCGTCGCTCTCCATGTCGTCGTCGTCGTCTTCGTCTCCATCGCTGTAATCGCTCACCACCACCCTGTTCTTGCTCGAGCCCCTCGCGTCCATCTTCTTCTTGAAGTAACGCTCCCTCTCCGCTTCGACCCTGGCCTCTCTCTCCCTCTGGGAGACGGCGCCCGCGCCGCCGCCGTTCTTGGCCTTCCGGTCGTTCTCGTAGATGCATTTGTGGCCGCAGGGCTGAGAGTCCTCGCCGACGATGACGCTCACGGGGTAAAACCGGACCGACCTCTTCAACTTGCTTCTCGCGCTCGGGGTTTTGCTGATGCAGGACCTCGAGAAGGAAGACGCGGAGGAACATGCCGACTTGGACTTGCGCTCGAAGCTCACGTCCTCGACCGCGCCGACGTGGCACATCTTCGCCTTCTTGACGTTGCCGGAGTTGAAGATGGAGTTGAGGAAGCTCGTGATCCTGCCTCCTGGCGAGATGGGCTGCTTCACCTTCTTCAGCTCGCCGTAGATCTTGAGGGCCCTGAGCTTGGTCTTCGAGAACCCGCCAGCATTGTCACCGCCGCTCTTACGGTCCTCGAGGGTCCTCTGTTTTGCTCTGTGAATAGACTCCGCTTCGGAGGACGAGAACGTCGAGAACGTCGCCGCGGAGAAACGCTCGAGTTCGGAGGAGTTGCGGGACTCTGTTCTCCATCCACTCCTCGACCATGATGGCCTCCGGAGGTTCCGAGAGCTCTCTGTGGGAATAGAGGAGGAAAAGACGAGGAGGAGAGGGAGGCCCATGCTTGGTCTTGTGGCTGCTCTGTTTCTTGTTCAGGGCTGGCTCCGGGAACAGAGGGGAGGCTTGGTCCTGGCCGTTGGGCTCGTCGATAGAGCGGTAGATGGAGTCGAGGAGGAGGAGGAGAAAGACGGGGTCTTTCTCCTCTGCGGGGCAGTGGGGTGGGCGGCGGCGGCGGCGGCGGCGGCAGCTTCTCGGAGCGGTCTCTCTCGCTTGTTCATGGCGTCACATGCGGTGAGGATCGCAGAGTGGGGTGACAGGAGCCGGAGGAGGAGGAGAGATTTAAATAGAGAGAGAGAGAGAGAGAGAGAGGAAATCGAACGAGTAGGAGGAGAGGAGGAAAAACAGAGGAGGGTGGGGACAGCGGGAGGTGTTAGTTTATGGCGAGGAAGGAGTTGTCTGCTGAGAGAAGGTCAAAAGCTGCAAGAGACAACACTGAAGTGAAGTGAATGGCAAGTGGATCACGTGGAACAGAGCGAGGGCAAAAGGATGAGGAGGAGGGCGGAGGAGGAGGAAGGAGAGAGACAGACAGAGCGGAGAATTTGGAAAATTTAAAAGGAATCCCCGTCTTTAATCTATCGCGTTCTCTCTCTCTCTCTCTCTCTCTCTCTCTCCCCCCCCCCCCCCCCCCCCCCCCCCCCCCCCCTTCAAGAAATATCCATCTGGACGATTCCTGGATTTTGATCAAATACACAATTTAGTCTCTGAGTTTTGAAAATCGTTCAATGTGATCTCAAACTTTAGTTTAACGTATAACCGCGTGGTCTTTAAATTTTTAATTTGTTCAAAATAGTTTATAAAATTTTTTTTTTGTGCATGTTCAATTTAGTTCCCAAACAGCACAAAGATGTCTAATGTTATCCTTCTATTGATTCAAATTTATAAAAAAACATACGATTCGAGGACTAAATTAAACATAGTTTAGGGAACTCAAAAGACCAACCTTGTAGAGTTTTCACTATTGTTTCTATGTCGTCTCTAAACTTGAATTAATGAAATGACAGTGTTAATCATTTTCATACGTTAAGAAACTGAATTGAATATGTACAAGAAATTTAGGGACTATGTCGTACCGAATTAAGATTTATGAGTCATATTAAATATGAGATTAAAGTTCAGCATCGTCCATTTTGCTAAAGATTAAAAAAAAAAAAAAGGATCATTTGTGTTATTTTTTTATTATTATTTTATTTTTGGTTGAAAGGTGAGGAAGGGAACTGAGGTTGCACGAGGCAAAAGGGGAATAAAGCAGATCTCACCCTTTTGGATAAAGAAAGGTGGGGGGCGGGAGGACTGCAAGCTTCGTGCACTGCTGGAGAATTTGCGACCCCGTGGGGCCGCCCTCGGATTAATTAATCCGGACCATCAAAGCAAAATTCCTCTCGATCCCCAGCATTGTGACATGGATGATGACTAATTTTTATGTCGAGAAAGAGTTCCGGTTTAAAGGAATTTCGTCTGGGGGCGGCCTGCGGCGAGGCGTCGCGAGAGAGAGCGGCGGCGTATGCAGGTTCAAGGGAGTTGACGAGGGCACGTACCCCGTCCTTCGATCCGGTCGGGGTGACCCGTGTTCATAATGAGGGAGATTAAGCGAAGTCTTGACCAATTTTAATCGAAGAGCGTGGCCCTTGATCATTTTTTTTTTAGGAAATCCAGAATTCAATTGAACTCGCCATTCACATTGCTGCTAAGTTCTACCATTTCAAGGAAGTCAGACAAACTAATTTTGAGGTTGAGTTTAGGGATGCTTTTAGTCCTTTGGAGGCATAAAAACCGGGATGCTAGACTATCTGGTTTGAATAACTTGAAAGTTCAATAGTCCACCAAAACCATTATAAACGGTATGTCGATTTAATTTTAAATATTTTGATGATTTGTCAATTATAGTCCACTCTGCTAATTTCGATTGGAAATTACTGATGTGGATACCAGATATTTAACATGGCGCGACCAATGTTGATATGAATAATCTTTTTGCAATTTTTGAATATTTATTTTTTATTTTGCTTTTTGCCAGCGGTCAGTGCCAACCATATAGGCCGCGAGCAATGGCTAGTGAGGGCTGCCTCACCCAACCTTGGGCAAGGCCTTTGTGGCTTCTTCGGTAGCAGGGAGGCAGACCCCTAAGCAATAGCTGGCGAGAGCTTGCAAGCCCTCACCCAGTGGCTAGCAAGCTAGCCATCGTTTAAAAAAAAGTAAGAATAAAAATATTCAAAAAATGATAAAATTATCAATTTCGGTGTTAGCCATGCCACGTAAAGTGACTTGCGTCTATTTTAGGGATTTTTGGTCAAAATTGGCCAGATAAACTATATCGAAAAATTTTCAAAAAGATTTAGGACTGAATTGATCAAATTAAAAGGTCCATAACTGAATTGGTACAAGTGTAATTTGTTTAAGACTTTTTTTTGATAATTTTCTCTTCCCAAAACAGATGAACCGAGTGTGAGTCTAGCCATTTTGCTGGAATGAATATCACCATACCAAGTGAATCTAGGACACTCGTCAAGAATAACGATCGGTAGAAATATTCGTGATTTTCAAAGTATTAAGTTCCCATTTGTCAAAAGTTGAGAAATACCCCCCTTTTCTTACCAAGGAAATCACGCTCCATGACTAGAGATGATGTTTCAAGAGTATTGTATCACGGTTCGACAAATGGGATCAGTCCCTTAGACCTTGAGACGACTCACGGATCGATTTATAGATCGAACGGAATAAGGAAAGAAAGCCTAAGGCGGCCTAAAACCGATCATACATTCTCCAAGACAATCGGGTACCCGAATGGAAGAGATTCCTCCAGCTCTTCATGGGTAACTACGTGGGCCCCTTAATTTCGTGAGTTAATGGGAGCAGAGGTAGTAAATGTGTTTGGTCGGGTAGTAAATGCTCGGTCGACTAGTTAATGCATGGTCGGGATGATGATTGCATATAGTAAATACCTTGACCTCACTCAGGCTAGAGCTCCTTGTGTTGTATAAAAGGGGATGAACCCCTACACTTGTAAGTAGGTAAGAACTCAATACAATCAGAATTCTCTCTACTCTCTCGTGCATTCTTGTGTCTTTTGGTTCAGTTCTCACAACCCGACCCTCGAGCGAGTGTGAGTGATCGTGTAGGCTGACTTGGGATCATATCTTAAGGCCGCATGGATCGTGAAATTGATAGTTCGACTCTCGATTTGTGACAATTGCCTCTCAATGTCCGCCCAAACAATGTTGGAGTGCCAAAAATAACGCATCTAATTGCCTTCCGGGCGTAGGTACAGCCTTACGGATTCTCGAACCGTGATCGGCTCGATCCGCCGGAACGAGACCGCGCGATACAGATTGGGAGATTTTCGTTCGGGCTCGGTGGGTCCACGGATGCAGCGGCGCGATCGTGACGGCAGATTATCGCGCGGGGCTTCGCTCGATCAACGGCCGTAATGAATCGGGCCTCCGCGCGTGCCGGAACAAAACTACTCTCCACTCGGAGAGCATAGAATAAAGCGGGGTGTTGTGCACGAGTGGCTGGCAGTTCGAGACCGCCATGATTGGCACGGTTCCGATGAATTATTATTCCCGGGGCCTCTCAATTATTTTCCTTTCTTCGTCGCAGGCAACGAGCGAACGTTAGAGAAACGGTTCGAGGTTTCCCCTCTTGTCAGGCTGACAAAATTTTCCAGGAAAGGACGAACGGTGGATTAGGGTTTTTTCTTTCTTTCTTTTTTTTCCCCTCGTTTTGGCTAGTTTAGAAGGCAAGCAAGACATTCGGCCAGCACGTTCGTTGATCACAGAGACCCAACACCTTTGCAAGCAGGATTAGTGCTTGTCCCGTTTCTTACGTGCTTTTCTCGTACCAAAGTGGCAGGCTTTTGATTAAATTATCAACTTTCTTTCTCCGAGATGATCCCTCCTAATAAAGAAGAGATAAAGAATTATGCGTGCGAGAAGCTTGGTTAGATCCTGTCTCGAAGAGATAGATCTCGCGTCCACATTTTTTTTGCCAAAATGCAAGTCATATGCCTGTGATTCTCTCGATTACCCGACTTGGTGAAGAGGCTAAGTGCTTCTCGGCTGGGCTTGTGACCCGCTATGGTCGTGTGTTCCTTCAACCCCCACGATGCTCGATTGGCTCGCGACTCGAGCTTGCACTCAATCTCGGCGAGGTCGGGGTTCGAGCAATCGGGCAGTCGAGCTCAGATAGTCCCGACGTAAGCTTTCGTGCCGTTGCACTTGAGAGCCTCCTTAGTTACTTGTGGCGCCTAACATTGGAGATTAAACAAATCGACCGGTTTTCATGGTCGACACCGAGGATCGAGATGGAAATGAATTTTCTTGCTCCTGGTGGAGCGACGAGAATCAATTCGTAGCCCGGTTCCACGCTATTAGTTTAGGTTAACAGTCACTTGTCAGTCATGGTAGGGCATGGTACCGCGGTCCTGTTTTGTACATGTAGACTGGAATTCGTGTTCAAAATCATGTTAATTCATTCCGTTTATCCAGCCATCACTAAGGACATGATCACTTCAACAATTTGGAGAGGCGGAGAAGGATTTGGCAACTGAAACGTGGTTGAACCTGAACTGGCCCTCCAGCAACAGCTAAGGCGAGGCGAGGCGAGCGTCGTGCTAGGGCTCCCACGCATCTCGACCTTGTATAATGCCCGGAGAAGAGTGCATTAGGGGGGGGGGGGGGGATCCGTATATTTCCAGATAGTTGACGAGGAATGTTCAAGCAGTTAGAAACAAACTATGGGAGGAATGATTACTTGAAAACTCAAGGCCTGGATAACAATTGTTCATGTTATAGGGCTCGTACTAATGCAGCGGCAGCATTGGACGTGGCAGGTTCAGAGGATGGGAAAGGAGCGGGAAATTTCGGAAGAGATGGAAATGGAAAGAACGTTTAGGAGTTAGCAAGACTAGAACCGATTGATGACCGATAATTGCCTTGATCCTAAGGCAGGACGCTTAATCACATCGGAGTGTTTCGTTACATGGGCTGGTGAGAATGTGTTTCACAGAGTTCTATCAGCTCTTGAAGGTCTGAAGAACCCAGGACGATCACCCCGGAGGAATCTCACAAAGGATCAAACGGTCAGTTATTTGAGCACCACTGCAGCGGTGTATGGAAGAACTCGGCAGAGCAATATAAATGCTGAAATGAATGCTCAGACTGCCTCTTATATGTCCTTTCCTATTTCACTCATTCTAGAGCTCCCGCAGCACGTACAAGCTGGAGTCTTTTGCAAATTTATGCTTTCCACCTATGATCTTTTTGACAGGACTATTGCGGAGATAGAATAAGAAACTTTCGTGCAAGTGAAAAAGTGAAAGGAGATGGACGACTTTTACTACTTTGTGTAATACATTAATGTGCCGACTTGAAACTTTGTATACTGATGATAACCCCACAATAAACGAAATACCTACCCAAGACCGAAGGATAATATAAAAAAAAAAAAAATTTGTTCATGACCCGCATCCTGTGCTAATATCTCTGGAGCATCACAAGGAGTGAGCTCCAAAAGAAGTGGTAGCTCACAAAAGATTTTGGTAGCTCCATATGCCTAGAGGTGCCCGTATGACACCCTTTAAGATATACATTTGAATAGGTTTCAGATGTAACATGGTAGAACAAGTGAAAAGGAAAAAACCCGGCAAAAAGGAACAAGTGGTAACCTCTGGAACTGTGACCATTGCCCTGGTGCTTTCAGTTACAAGTACTGCTCGTGGATCCTCGCTCTATTTTCTTCCCACCATACTCGAGCATGCATCTCCCCGAATTTTTCTCGACTGCAGCATAAACCACATTGTGAGAAAATGGACGTTTAATTTTATTGTCACTTTGACAGCAGCAAGTTCTAGTCCAACTGGGGTCGGTGCAGTGGCACCAATCTCGAGATTCGATGGGCTTGGCCATGGATTGACCCCGGCCCACGGGGGTCTCTGGTGAGGGGGTCAGTGACCACCTCACCCTCCAGAGGCAACACTCTAGGCAAAAACAGAAAGCAGCAATTTGACTACATTGCCATATATATCTAGTGGTCGGTGTCAATCAATGCCCATCAAGCAGGAAAATATTGTGGGGAGCACGAGGCTCGTACGCTGCACAATCTGGAAGGATAGCCAAATGGGCACTGCCCATCCCTGCATTGTTTGTCAAACAACCATTTTGATAGCTCGAGCACATGGCATTCTGGTCACAATGCAGCTGCTTATCCTCATCATGCAGTAAGAGTTACTCCAGGAAAAAGTTCCAGTTAGCTTTGCATTGGTAATTATCCAGTGCTAGTGAACTAACAGTTATCTCTCATTCTTAGTACACACAATCCATACTTCGGACCAAATTATTCCAAGGAGAGGAGTACATCAAAAACACGCATCTTTCAATAATAGCATCTAAACATAAATAGCTCATCTTATTCAGTGTTACCATGTTTAATCTGAGGATGTTGAATTGACAAGTTCATTATTTACAAATGAATGTGATGATATGATGCTTTCTAACAGTAATAGATATCCTCTCTAGACATCGGTAACAGTGCTCCAAGATGTGTAACTCGAATAGCAACAATTATGCTACATTGATTTATTTTTCTTTTAGTAGGAATGGGAGAAGAAATGACATTGAATAAAGCAATCAAGCTATAAAATGAACTCCTCATTCCTAGAGAACCCTTTTAAGTTGCGTGTGTCAAAGGTAAAGTACGATTGCAAATGCTGTCAATCAAGTAGATAATTAGAGAGTTCAAAAGAAGCTCACCTGAATCTGACTCGTCTGAGCTCTCTTTTGCCACTTGGCAATGCTCTAATCGTTATATAAACTCCTGGTTCGTCTTGTTCGACCCATTCAGTTTCAAGATCACTAGCATTGCTGAAGGACAGCTCTCCTGAGCGATCTGCATCCCTTGAAGAACTACTTCTCATTGAGGCATCAATTGATGAAGTTTCTGTCTTGGCTCCACTGATGCTGGAGAGTTTTGGGGTAGATGTGACACCAGTAGAGTCACGATAAGGGCGTGGCAGTCCAGGGTGCTGATCAAGTGAATCTGAGGAGGAATAACCCATCGCCACTCCTGGTGGACGATACAAGTTTCGCGGTAGGCGTTCCTTCGTAAGTGGTGGAGTTACAGGGCTGTCTTGCACAGATTCTATTTTTGAGATCTGCCATTAAGTAGATGAATAAGCATGGATTGTTCATTGAACAGTAAATGGCCACAAGCATATGTGATGTAAAAAGCTGTACAGATCAAGCCTAGTCAAGAAAGAAAGATTAAATCACATACAAATGAAGTCTCGTGTGCAAATTGAGGGTTTAAAAGTTGACTACCGATGCAGTGTTGTGTTGCAAAACCTATCTTTTCGGAAAAATAAGCATGAGATGGCCAAGAGGTCTGTTGACAGTGCTGACCTCTTGGCCATCTCATGCTTATTTTTCCGAAAAGATAGGTTTTGCAACACAACACTGCATCGGTAGTCAACTTTTAAACCCTCAATTTGCACACGAGACTTCATTTGTATGTGATTTAATCTTTCTTTCTTGACTAGGCTTGATCTGTACAGCTTTTTACATCACATATGCTTGTGGCCATTTACTGTTCAATGAACAATCCATGCTTATTCATCTACTTAATGGCAGATCTCAAAAATAGAATCTGTGCAAGACAGCCCTGTAACTCCACCACTTACGAAGGAACGCCTACCGCGAAACTTGTATCGTCCACCAGGAGTGGCGATGGGTTATTCCTCCTCAGATTCACTTGATCAGCACCCTGGACTGCCACGCCCTTATCGTGACTCTACTGGTGTCACATCTACCCCAAAACTCTCCAGCATCAGTGGAGCCAAGACAGAAACTTCATCAATTGATGCCTCAATGAGAAGTAGTTCTTCAAGGGATGCAGATCGCTCAGGAGAGCTGTCCTTCAGCAATGCTAGTGATCTTGAAACTGAATGGGTCGAACAAGACGAACCAGGAGTTTATATAACGATTAGAGCATTGCCAAGTGGCAAAAGAGAGCTCAGACGAGTCAGATTCAGGTGAGCTTCTTTTGAACTCTCTAATTATCTACTTGATTGACAGCATTTGCAATCGTACTTTACCTTTGACACACGCAACTTAAAAGGGTTCTCTAGGAATGAGGAGTTCATTTTATAGCTTGATTGCTTTATTCAATGTCATTTCTTCTCCCATTCCTACTAAAAGAAAAATAATCAATGTAGCATAATTGTTGCTATTCGAGTTACACATCTTGGAGCACTGTTACCGATGTCTAGAGAGGATATCTATTACTGTTAGAAAGCATCATATCATCACATTCATTTGTAAATAATGAACTTGTCAATTCAACATCCTCAGATTAAACATGGTAACACTGAATAAGATGAGCTATTTATGTTTAGATGCTATTATTGAAAGATGCGTGTTTTTGATGTACTCCTCTCCTTGGAATAATTTGGTCCGAAGTATGGATTGTGTGTACTAAGAATGAGAGATAACTGTTAGTTCACTAGCACTGGATAATTACCAATGCAAAGCTAACTGGAACTTTTTCCTGGAGTAACTCTTACTGCATGATGAGGATAAGCAGCTGCATTGTGACCAGAATGCCATGTGCTCGAGCTATCAAAATGGTTGTTTGACAAACAATGCAGGGATGGGCAGTGCCCATTTGGCTATCCTTCCAGATTGTGCAGCGTACGAGCCTCGTGCTCCCCACAATATTTTCCTGCTTGATGGGCATTGATTGACACCGACCACTAGATATATATGGCAATGTAGTCAAATTGCTGCTTTCTGTTTTTGCCTAGAGTGTTGCCTCTGGAGGGTGAGGTGGTCACTGACCCCCTCACCAGAGACCCCCGTGGGCCGGGTCAATCCATGGCCAAGCCCATCGAATCTCGAGATTGGTGCCACTGCACCGACCCCAGTTGGACTAGAACTTGCTGCTGTCAAAGTGACAATAAAATTAACGTCCATTTTCTCACAATGTGGTTTATGCTGCAGTCGAGAAAAATTCGGGGAGATGCATGCTCGAGTATGGTGGGAAGAAAATAGAGCGAGGATCCACGAGCAGTACTTGTAACTGAAAGCACCAGGGCAATGGTCACAGTTCCAGAGGTTACCACTTGTTCCTTTTTGCCGGGTTTTTTCCTTTTCACTTGTTCTACCATGTTACATCTGAAACCTATTCAAATGTATATCTTAAAGGGTGTCATACGGGCACCTCTAGGCATATGAGCTACCAAAATCTTTTGTGAGCTACCACTTCTTTTGGAGCTCACTCCTTGTGATGCTCCAGAGATATTAGCACAGGATGCGGGTCATGAACAAATTTTTTTTTTTTTTATATTATCCTTCGGTCTTGGGTAGGTATTTCGTTTATTGTGGGGTTATCATCAGTATACAAAGTTTCAAGTCGGCACATTAATGTATTACACAAAGTAGTAAAAGTCGTCCATCTCCTTTCACTTTTTCACTTGCACGAAAGTTTTCTTATTCTATCTCCGCAATAGTCCTGTCAAAAGATCATAGGTGGAAAGCATAAATTTGCAAAAGACTCCAGCTTGTACGTGCTGCGGGAGCTCTAGAATGAGTGAAATAGGAAAGGACATATAAGAGGCAGTCTGAGCATTCATTTCAGCATTTATATTGCTCTGCCGAGTTCTTCCATACACCGCTGCAGTTGGTGCTCAAATAACTGACCGTTTTGATCCTTTGTGAGATTCCTCCGGGTGATCGTCCTGGGTTCTTCAGACCTTCAAGAGCTGATAGAACTCTGTGAAACACATTCTCACCAGCCCATGTAACGAAACACTCCGATGTGATTAAGCGTCCTGCCTTAGGATCAAGGCAATTATCGGTCATCAATCGGTTCTAGTCTTGCTAACTCCTAAACGTTCTTTCCATTTCCATCTCTTCCGAAATTTCCCGCTCCTTTCCCATCCTCTGAACCTGCCACGTCCAATGCTGCCGCTGCATAGTACGAGCCCTATAACATGAACAATTGTTATCCAGGCCTTGAGTTTTCAAGTAATCATTCCTCCCATAGTTTGTTTCTAACTGCTTGAACATTCCTCGTCTAACTATCTGGAAATATACGGATCCCCCCCCCCCCCTAATGCACTCTTCTCCGGGCATTATACAAGGTCGAGATGCGTGGGAGCCCTAGCACGACGCTCGCCTCGCCTCGCCTTAGCTGTTGCTGGAGGGCCAGTTCAGGTTCAACCACGTTTCAGTTGCCAAATCCTTCTCCGCCTCTCCAAATTGTTGAAGTGATCATGTCCTTAGTGATGGCTGGATAAACGGAATGAATTAACATGATTTTGAACACGAATTCCAGTCTACATGTACAAAACAGGACCGCGGTACCATGCCCTACCATGACTGACAAGTGACTGTTAACCTAAACTAATAGCGTGGAACCGGGCTACGAATTGATTCTCGTCGCTCCACCAGGAGCAAGAAAATTCATTTCCATCTCGATCCTCGGTGTCGACCATGAAAACCGGTCGATTTGTTTAATCTCCAATGTTAGGCGCCACAAGTAACTAAGGAGGCTCTTCAAGTGCAACGGCACGAAAGCTTACGTCGGGACTATCTGAGCTCGACTGCCCGATTGCTCGAACCCCGACCTCGCCGAGATTGAGTGCAAGCTCGAGTCGCGAGCCAATCGAGCATCGTGGGGTTGAAGGAACACACGACCATAGCGGGTCACAAGCCCAGCCGAGAAGCACTTAGCCTCTTCACCAAGTCGGGTAATCGAGAGAATCACAGGCATATGACTTGCATTTTGGCAAAAAAAATGTGGACGCGAGATCTATCTCTTCGAGACAGGATCTAACCAAGCTTCTCGCACGCATAATTCTTTATCTCTTCTTTATTAGGAGGGATCATCTCGGAGAAAGAAAGTTGATAATTTAATCAAAAGCCTGCCACTTTGGTACGAGAAAAGCACGTAAGAAACGGGACAAGCACTAATCCTGCTTGCAAAGGTGTTGGGTCTCTGTGATCAACGAACGTGCTGGCCGAATGTCTTGCTTGCCTTCTAAACTAGCCAAACGAGGGAAAAAAAGAAAGAAAGAAAAAACCCTAATCCACCGTTCGTCCTTTCCTGGAAAATTTTGTCAGCCTGACAAGAGGGGAAACCTCGAACCGTTTCTCTAACGTTCGCTCGTTTGCCTGCGACGAAGAAAGGAAAATAATTGAGAGGCCCCGGGAATAATAATTCATCGGAACCGTGCCAATCATGGCGGTCTCGAACTGCCAGCCACTCGTGCACAACACCCCGCTTTATTCTATGCTCTCCGAGTGGAGAGTAGTTTTGTTCCGGCACGCGCGGAGGCCCGATTCATTACGGCCGTTGATCGAGCGAAGCCCCGCGCGATAATCTGCCGTCACGATCGCGCCGCTGCATCCGTGGACCCACCCGAGCCCGAACGAAAATCTCCCA
Source organism: Psidium friedrichsthalianum (assembly GCA_019149425.1). Taxonomy (NCBI): domain Eukaryota; kingdom Viridiplantae; phylum Streptophyta; class Magnoliopsida; order Myrtales; family Myrtaceae; genus Psidium; species Psidium friedrichsthalianum. The sequence continues at coordinate 19,735 of JAGVVM010005962.1, forward strand.
ATCTGTATCGCGCGGTCTCGTTCCGGCGGATCGAGCCGATCACGGTTCGAGAATCCGTAAGGCTGTACCTACGCCCGGAAGGCAATTAGATGCGTTATTTTTGGCACTCCAACATTGTTTGGGCGGACATTGAGAGGCAATTGTCACAAATCGAGAGTCGAACTATCAATTTCACGATCCATGCGGCCTTAAGATATGATCCCAAGTCAGCCTACACGATCACTCACACTCGCTCGAGGGTCGGGTTGTGAGAACTGAACCAAAGACACAAGAATGCACGAGAGAGTAGAGAGAATTCTGATTGTATTGAGTTCTTACCTACTTACAAGTGTAGGGGTTCATCCCTTTTATACAACACAAGGAGCTCTAGCCTGAGTGAGGTCAAGGTATTTACTATATGCAATCATCATCCCGACCATGCATTAACTAGTCGACCGAGCATTTACTACCCGACCAAACACATTTACTACCTCTGCTCCCATTAACTCACGAAATTAAGGGGCCCACGTAGTTACCCATGAAGAGCTGGAGGAATCTCTTCCATTCGGGTACCCGATTGTCTTGGAGAATGTATGATCGGTTTAGGCCGCCTTAGGCTTTCTTTCCTTATTCCGTTCGATCTATAAATCGATCCGTGAGTCGTCTCAAGGTCTAAGGGACTGATCCCATTTGTCGAACCGTGATACAATACTCTTGAAACATCATCTCTAGTCATGGAGCGTGATTTCCTTGGTAAGAAAAGGGGGGTATTTCTCAACTTTTGACAAATGGGAACTTAATACTTTGAAAATCACGAATATTTCTTACCGATCGTTATTCTTGACGAGTGTCCTAGATTCACTTGGTATGGTGATATTCATTCCAGCAAAATGGCTAGACTCACACTCGGTTCATCTGTTTTGGGAAGAGAAATTATCAAAAAAAAGTCTTAAACAAATTACACTTGTACCAATTCAGTTATGGACCTTTTAATTTGATCAATTCAGTCCTAAATCTTTTTGAAAATTTTCGATATAGTTTATCTGGCCAATTTTGACCAAAAATCCCTAAAATAGACGCAAGTCACTTTACGTGGCATGGCTAACACCGAAATTGATAATTTTATCATTTTTTGAATATTTTTTATTCTTACTTTTTTTTAAACGATGGCTAGCTTGCTAGCCACTGGGTGAGGGCTTGCAAGCTCTCGCCAGCTATTGCTTAGGGGTCTGCCTCCCTGCTACCGAAGAAGCCACAAAGGCCTTGCCCAAGGTTGGGTGAGGCAGCCCTCACTAGCCATTGCTCGCGGCCTATATGGTTGGCACTGACCGCTGGCAAAAAGCAAAATAAAAAATAATATTCAAAAATTGCAAAAAGATTATTCATATCAACATTGGTCGCGCCATGTTAAATATCTGGTATCCACATCAGTAATTTCCAATCGAAATTAGCAGAGTGGACTATAATTGACAAATCATCAAAATATTTAAAATTAAATCGACATACCGTTTATAATGGTTTTGGTGGACTATTGAACTTTCAAGTTATTCAAACCAGATAGTCTAGCATCCCGGTTTTTATGCCTCCAAAGGACTAAAAGCATCCCTAAACTCAACCTCAAAATTAGTTTGTCTGACTTTCCTTGAAATGGTAGAACTTAGCAGCAATGTGAATGGCGAGTTCAATTGAATTCTGGATTTCCTAAAAAAAAAATGATCAAGGGCCACGCTCTTCGATTAAAATTGGTCAAGACTTCGCTTAATCTCCCTCATTATGAACACGGGTCACCCCGACCGGATCGAAGGACGGGGTACGTGCCCTCGTCAACTCCCTTGAACCTGCATACGCCGCCGCTCTCTCCTCGCGACGCCTCGCCGCAGGCCGCCCCCAGACGAAATTCCTTTAAACCGGAACTCTTTCTCGACATAAAAATTAGTCATCATCCATGTCACAATGCTGGGGATCGAGAGGATTTTGCTTTTGATGGTCCGGATTAATTAATCCGAGGGCGGCCCCACGGGTCGCAAATTCTCCAGCAGTGCACGAAGCTTGCAGTCCTCCCGCCCCCCACCTTTCTTTATCCAAAAGGGTGAGATCTGCTTTATTCCCCTTTTGCCTCGTGCAACCTCAGTTCCCTTCCTCACCTTTCAACCAAAATAAAATAATAATAAAAAAATAACACAAATGATCCTTTTTTTTTTTTTTAATCTTTAGCAAAATGGACGATGCTGAACTTTAATCTCATATTTAATATGACTCATAAATCTTTAATTCGGTACGACATAGTCCCTAAATTTCTTGTACATATTCAATTCAGTTTCTTAACTGTATGAAAATGATTAACACTGTCATTTCATTAATTCAAGTTTAGAGACGACATAGAAACAATAGTGAAAACTCTACAAGGTTGGTCTTTTGAGTTCCCTAAACTATGTTTAATTTAGTCCTCGAATCGTATGTTTTTTTATAAATTTGAATCAATAGAAGGATAACATTAGACATCTTTGTGCTGTTTGGGAACTAAATTGAACATGCACAAAAAAAAATTTTATAAACTATTTTTGAACAAATTAAAAATTTAAAGACCACGCGGTTATACGTTAAACTAAAGTTTGAGATCACATTGAACGATTTTCAAAACTCAGAGACTAAATTGTGTATTTGATCAAAATCCAGGAATCGTCCAGATGGATATTTCTTGAAGGGGGGGGGGGGGGGGGGGGGGGGGGGGGGGGGAGAGAGAGAGAGAGAGAGAGAGAGAGAGAACGCGATAGATTAAAGACGGGGATTCCTTTTAAATTTTCCAAATTCTCCGCTCTGTCTGTCTCTTCTCCTTCCTCCTCCTCCGCCCTCCTCCTCATCCTTTTGCCCTCGCTCTGTTCCACGTGATCCACTTGCCATTTCACTTCACTTCAGTGTTGTCTCTTGCAGCTTTTGAACCTTCTCTCAGCAGACAACTCCTTCCTCGCCATAAACTAACACCTCCCGCTGTCCCCACCCTCCTCTGTTTTTCCTCCTCTCCTCCTACTCGTTCGATTTCCTCTCTCTCTCTCTCTCTCTCTCTATTTAAATCTCTCCTCCTCCTCCGGCTCCTGTCACCCCACTCTGCGATCCTCACCGCATGTGACGCCATGAACAAGCGAGAGAGACCGCTCCGAGAAGCTGCCGCCGCCGCCGCCGCCGCCGCCCACCCCACTGCCCCGCAGAGGAGAAAGACCCCGTCTTTCTCCTCCTCCCTCCTCGACTCCATCTACCGCTCTATCGACGAGCCCAACGGCCAGGACCAAGCCTCCCCTCTGTTCCGGAGCCAGCCCTGAACAAGAACAGAGCAGCCACAAGACCAAGCC
>JAGVVM010005963.1:0-25000 GCA_019149425.1 Psidium friedrichsthalianum
CCTCCCCCTTCCCGGGTTCTCTCAATACCCACGCGCGTCTTTCATTTGACTTCTAATTATACTGTTCTTCATGTGCATAAGCATTCCATTACAAACATTGCTTTTTGTGTAATTGGAGTTGTAACCAAAATGTCGTACAGAGTCAGGAATCTGGAATGTCACGGGGCAAAACAAGCCAAAAAACAATGAGCTCATCCTGTGTCTCTTTTTCTTGTGATACAGTCATTACACGCTGCTAAATTTCCGATCTTCTGTTTCGTCGCTTAAAGCTTACGCCTTTTGATGGTACGATGGATATCGACCAACAAACCCATTGTTCAGCACCTGCCACTGGAATACCCTGTGACTGCATACAGGAAGATATTTTCACACCAAACAAACCCTTGAATCGGCAAATTCATGTATACCTAAGTACCAAAAACACGCATAAGAATCGAGTGAAGGCAAAACTACGTTAATATAACCAGAAGTTCCAGTTGGAAGCACATCATCTAAAGGCGACCTTAGGTCAACGAATAAAAGGAAAATATGAAGATGATTCTTTGTTCTTTCTTGACAGTTGACCAGGTAAATTCAATAGCTAAACCTGATCTGTTCAACAAGGGCATCAAAAATACACATAAGCCATTTTGGCATGTACGGGAATTGGGAGTTGAGGATCCCTTCACAGTGATTGACAGTCAATCCCAGCAAGCAAGTTAATTAAATGAAACAGCTGTGACTCGAACCTGCACAAGTGCCTTCTCTACAACGATGGACTTCCATCCCAAGTTCCTTGAAATCACTGCCGAAATTGGTTTTACCAGCAAGGAGGTCATTAATTATCTGCCACAGCCACTTAAATGGTTAGCAGAACATTATAGAGCTAATTTGCCGAATCCTTCATGTCATTGCATTATGCCTAGTCCCGTATTCTCGGCAATATCAGTGCATTATGCTTACTCCCATTCTCTGCAATATCTGTAAACCCAAAATGGTATTGAGCAGTCATCAATGCCTACTAATCACTTTTCCTTTCCTGTCAAGGGGCTGGGAGATGCTTACAGACCAAAATCTTGATAATTGGACGTTAATACCAGGGAACAAGAATTGTAGTGTATTCTTTCTTTCCGATGTGGAGGGGTTGGAGAACCAATATCTTGGAAATTGAACTCAATATAGCATGCAAATTTTTTTAGGATATAAATAGACTGAATTCCACCAATCCGAGTCTACACAGCCTAGTCTAGAGGTAAATGACGTGATTAAAAGTAAAAGTAGCAGTGTGAAACTCGAACATAAGAATGTAGACCGGGAAACGGATAAAACATTCTCAGACTTGGAGTTCTGTACCACAGGCACCCATTGACCAACTGGCGGCATGGTGAGGCAATTTGAATCAGAATACTGTCAACGATAAAAACGTTCAATTCGAATACATGGCTAGACGCTATGGGAGACAGAGTTAGGCAGAGTGATCACTTTACATGTCTAGGAACGACTCCTCCCCACTGTACAAGTATTCTTAAGAAGGTACTGTGAAAAACTCAAACTCACCGGTCAAGGTCATTTTGTTGAAACTTAAATCCGTTGGCTGAAATTAATATTCTGGCTTTGATCAAGCTTGCGATGTGCTCAGCTACCCAAACTGATCCAGCTTCTGTGCAAACAGAAGGAATGACTATGGCCCTCCTCTCAATTGCCAAAGTAATTTAGGGAATCTTCTTGGATATCTATAAGGAAGAAAATACGGAAAACATGAGAATTGCCATCGATTACATTAAAGCATAGAGGATGCTCCTGAACTCACTTTAACCACCTACAAACAGCCGAGAATAGCTCCGTAGCATTAGAATAGCAAATAACAATGAGATCATAAATTCTTCCTTGAAGATTTATGATCATGAGTTACGACATGAAACTCACACATGAAGCTATCACCATTCACTGTTGAAGACTAATAAACCTATTGTGGAGAGTAATATTTCCAGTGCAAATATTCACCGCGTAAGTCCTTGTCCATTACAAAGATCTTTGAAATTTACCTCTTCAAACATTTGCAGTGGGCCCCAGTGATCATCGACACCAAACAAAAATGCGATTTTTTCCCTGTTTCCTCTCAGAAATGCCCAATCTGATACTTCTGAAAGCTGTCATAGACCACAATGGTCAGCATGGGTGTTCATTTCATTGTCTCTCTATGCAGGATATACTAGGAGTAGCCCAATATCTCATAGAGAAGAACAATGATGCCCCCCCAAAAATCTCTCTTTAATCCATTAGGTGAAAATTAGCGTTAAGGAAACAACATTCCCAACCATACATGATCTATCGCATGCCATATTTCCACTAACTTCCCGCATAAGCTAGAAACATAGATGATCTTCCTTCTTACTGTCATAATGCAATATACTCCATCAGGCAACTGAGAAATGCATGGAAACCCCTAATTCTCAAGCAATGGACAAGAAGAAACATTTGATCCAAATGAATCAATATCTATTCTGTGGACAGTTGGAACAAGGAAGAAACTTAAGTAAAATTATCTATCTTTAAATGATTCTATAACCAGAAGGGCCTGGGCCTCTCGGTTTAGCTGCAAAGTTGATTTATGTCTTTTATCTAATGCCTGCAGAAGAAAGCAAAAACCAGATATACGAGAGTAGTAGTTCCAATGCAGTATGGAACAACTTCAGGATGCACAAGAGAGGATCCTTGCGAAAGCTTTAGGCAACTAGCATTGGTACCTAAGTCCCATAAAGGGAGCAAAGAAAATCTTTTGCAAGGATTCATGATACTCCTGAAGATGAAGTGAAACACAGTGACTTGTGGCTTCATGTAAGGAAAAGCACAGCTGGAAAAGCCCAGAGCTTGACATGTTAGAAAAATCAACTACACTGTTTCTTGAGAAAGAAAATAGCAACATTTCACTTCAGCAACCTGATGAGAATGGAATTACTAGTACTTGAATTGATCCTGCTTTTCAAATTAGGATAGGTGATTAATGGGAACACTAACCTGAAGTGAACTCCGTCATTGCCATGAAGAGCATATGCAGCATTGTATGATACTGTACAAAATGAAGTAGGAGATAAGCAGAAGTATAAACGGCATTGCCATTGCAGTGATTTGGTATTCAGACAACAAATAAAATGTGGACCAATTTCCACACAAACATAGATTCACAGAGGGTAGTCCTTTTAAGTGAGAGACGAGCTAACATCACCTGCCAGCACAATGAGTGCATGTAGCCTCAATTGCCAATGGAGACCATGATTTTCCTAGAGGAGTTTGCAACAATAAACCTGGAAAATCTGCGTGGTAATGAACCCAATAATGCTACAATAAAGCTTAGAGCCTGCACAGATGATGCAGGACCTGAAACTCAAGACTGTGCAACATCAGACCATTGAACGCAATCAGCAACGGACTTATCAAGAATGTTCCCAAGCTACGCGGGTAAAGCAAAGAAAAGATGCAGGACGGCTCTGACGAAATTACTTAAACAGTAAATCATTAGGACACAAGAGCAATATAGCTACGAATATATAAGATGGTGCCGAAGGAGAACTAGAAACTAAGCCTAGGCGTATGGGCAAATATAGAAGACTGAAAATCATGTAGCCAAATAATTGTGATATGATGCAAAGGAATTTGCTTAGTCGTTAAATGAGTACTCGGAAAAGGAAGGCAATCGAAGACAGTCCCCCTCCAATAGTTAAAACAAAATGGCGGAAATAATTATGTTAATTATGACAAGGAAAGAGCTTTACGCTGAAATATTCTTAATAATAGACTGCTTCATGGACCCCGGGTTCAATGCCAGAAAGGGATACAGTCCGATACAGTACATGACCTAGCAAAGCCAAAGAAGTCAGGAGCTTGCCTCTTCAAATTAAAAAGCATTATGAGAAAACTTATTCGGTCGCCAAACCATCAAGTGAGAGTAAATTCACCTTTCTCGGGCACTTCCGAAGGATCCCATAGAGATATATGAGCCAATTGAGTGCCCAACTTCAAGTATGAATATGGTGTAACATGCCATTTATTAGAGGTCAGAAGAGAGCGAAAGATCTTTCCTCATTTTTCAGGGAAATAATTCCCCTTCAGAATATCTCCCTATATAATAAAGCAAACCCAAAAACAACATCCAACCTCAAACTTTCTCCACAAAATTCTGCGAATACCCCACACTTGCTGTAAGTTCAAAAAATGATAAAGGAAAATAAAGCTCTACGGTATGAACAAAGTTCCTTTTATTCCAGAATACACTAAACTTTTAAGACCACTTGAGCTTTTGAACTACACTAAGGTTGTCTGCTCGAGAAACTCAAGCTCAAAAGTACAGATATGTATATTTCACCATGAAGAAAAGAAGCTTAAACTAAACCATATTAATGTACACCAGAAAACCTTCTCCAGAGGCAGTTCATATATGTTTCGCACTTGTAGAAGCATGACACATGCTCAACTCCAGGCAGTTCCATGACTCTATGATTTCATAGATACTGATTGCAATAACTCTACTATAACACTGCTTATATCAAAGTAATGGAGACTGTCTTTGGCGAAAGAAAAAAACTAGGCAAACTACCTTTCTAGGTATATCTTTTCCGCTCTTCTGCTGACGTGCAAATTAAAAGATTTTACAGCAGAAATTCTTCAAGGTGATAACATTTGATAAATTCACTTACCTCCGATGCCAAACAAGCTTGTTGTGTGAAAAGAATTACAAAGGGAACACCCCCGAAGCAAGGTAGACAAAAATCATTTACTAAATTCTAGATGGACTTTATGGACAGTAACTACTTAGACTGACATAATAGCTTTACTTTTGCAACACCTTTCAGCCAAAAGTATTATACCAGTAAACTTGCATGTGAAGGCCCTACTATTGTTATGGACTGAGATTTCTTCTTATGCTCCTCATGAAGGAACTGTCAGGAGGCTCATTAGGTTTGTAGCAACAAAGTTCAATTAGTCCTCGCTCATTTTCCCATTTAGTAATATGGACTGAGAAACTGAGAAGCAAACGTTATTAATAAATTCAAGATAACCATACCAGTAATAAAGGAGCTCTGGTATTTGGCATTTCCTGTCTGATGAATTCCACCTGTAGAAGGATTAAATGAAAATAACATCATGGACAATTATCTTAAGACACACGAAAGTTACAGTGGATAATTACCAAGCTTTCAGTTAAAATAATCTGAAGTTACAGAAAAGGTATTTTGCCAGAGACCAGATAAATAAGAAGGTACTGTTAGAATCAGCATTGCCATCCTAGACAGAGTTTCTAAGATGCAAGACTTCCTAGACTAATAATCGGCCAAAAAAGGGCTTGACTGATTGAAAGATTCAAGGTAAAGACTGGCAATATCGCAGATTAGGTGACATGGTGTTATGTCTTCAAAGCAACGATATAAGATTGAAATACGCCCACTAAGAGGAATCAGGCATCTCAACATGGTTTTTTCAAGTTATAATTTTCTATCTTTTTCAAGCTGGTGTGTCAAAGTTTAAGAATGTCATAACTCTCTCCTAGTGGTCTACTACATGCTGAAAATCATTTCATAAAGAAAAAACCTACCTTATGGTTGATTTGCTCCTGTAACGAGAAGAACCTTCCATTCTCCCAGTCCTATTGCGAAAACTTCATTAAATACCATCCATTTGCAAAGTGAAGCAAGGCCATAAATTAAATTACAGGCATTGCAGAAAATAGAAAATTGCATGTTAGGCCATGCAGTATCAATGTCCACGCGGAGTTGCAACATCCACTGTTAAAAAAGCGCAAAGGTTGATAATAACCAGACCACTCTAGCTTAAAAAAGGAGAAGAACTAGGAACCAAGAACTAATAGCAGCAGAAATACGGCAAACTTCCAAATTAAAAATAAGGGTGACGCTTGGAAGGCAATAATTTACATCAGGTGCGAAAGCAGAGAGCTTGAAGATCCTTATAAACAAATGCAGAAAGTACCTTTGGGAATGGGATATGTGGCCAACAGCTGAAGGTCAAGCGCAGAAAACTCAATGAGAACAGAGACCACATAGAACATTTGCGCATAGGAGAAAAAGAAGAAGCTTGAAAGGACAAAAAACAATGCCATCCTTGCCCGTAATAGATGCATTTCCCCCCAATTGATCATATAGCGACTCGACAAAGTCCTTGTAATACGTAACTATACCTATCACAGCAACCAAGCCAGAGCGACAATTTCCATGAGCAAACACAAATCAAGAAATACGAGCAACCATAATACCAGAGAAAGGGCAAAACGAAAACAAGAAGGACAAAGGAAGAGGAAATTACCTGGATTCCCAGGAACGAACAGAACATGCAATGCAGGATCCTCCGAGCGAACTTCGAGCAATTCAGTGGCATAGCTAAAGATGGAAACGACATAATCAGCGAAGAGAGCTCCTACTATCACATGGGTCATCAAATCACCGGCAGGTCAACGTACCCGGACACATCGCAGAGTCGAAAATTAGCGGCTTTTGAAGGGAGAGATTCACAACCCATGACTCCAGATTCGCATTTCAAACCGATTCTTGTCCTAAATGAGCAAACAATGACTGAGAGTGGCGAGCAAGGAAGCCATGAGAAACATCACCGATTAAGCTCATTCGGCCAGCAAATTACGAACAATGTCACAAAGAAATAATTAAACAATACAGACAGGCATCGCCATCGAGTGGAACCTCGACGACGACGACGACTACGTCGTACCCGCAACGACGGAAGAGCGAGAGCGCTCGGACCGCAACCGCTGAACAAGGAAGACGAAGCAGCATTTATTTTCTTTTTCTTAATACATGCAGGCCTCAAATTCCCGTTTATTTAGATCTGGTCGTTTGGGTTGATGTAGGATATCCGGTTTTAATGGTTTGATCTATTCTTATTGGAAAATTTCAAAAAAGACCTAGGCGCACTCACTTTCTCAAATAAGAACTTGAAATAAATATTATTTCAAATAAAAAACATGAAATACCATCATTGTGTCAAAAAAAGGCCTAAAATACATATTGTTTCAATAAAGGTCTTAAATGACCATATCAATCTCAAAAAAGGCTTGAGTCACTTAATTAAGGGCATTTTGATCATGTATTATTTTATTTTTATTTTATTCTTGTAATATATTTTAAAAAACAAAAAGCAAAAAAAAAAAAAAAAAGAAACCGATGGGGGGTGGCGACCACCTCTCGCCTGTGATTTTACTTTTTTTATGTTTTGTTTTTCTTTTTTAAAATTAAATTTAACAAAAGTAAGATTAAATTTATATTTTAAAAAATTTGGCCAGTCGGGTAAAGTAAAGCCCTTATTTGAAATAATTATAACACTTGAAGCCCCTTTTTTAAGACAAAGAAAACAGCTTTTGTTGTTCATATGTCAAGGGTTAGTAAGGTTTACGCATTGTATCGAATTAAATCACATGCTCCACCACTTGTGCAGGTCCCATCAATTCCTTTGAGTTTCAGTCTTGCGACTGTACTCCTCAGCCGGAGTGTTTCATGCGTTAGCTAGGCTCCTGATTCGCGGAGACTAAGGGTGAATGCTCATTGTTTACGGCATGGACTATTAGGGTATCTAATCTCGTTCGCGCGTTCCGTGCTTTCGCACACTCCATGCCCGTATTTGAAAGAAAGTCCACTTCATGCCCTTATTGAAAAATTAAGAGCATTTGAGATTTTTTTTTGAAATTTCTCCTATTCCTATTTAGGAAATTGAGAGCATTTGGGATCCAACTTTAGACTCTCTTTTTCTTCTACTGCCTTTGTGGTGGGGTTTGATCGGATGTCTCATGAGACGCAGTTTCTGTAACGCTTATTCAAGAGGAATATTTGAGTTGGATTCCTATTCAAGTTGCCATCTTTCTCTCGGGAGACATTTGATACGATTTTTTTTTATTGTTGGGAGGTCGGGATTTATTTATTACCTAAATCTGAAAAGGTGGAGATAAAATTGAAAAGAGTTTGAGAAAGTAGGTAATGGTTTTACCTGCAATTCGGCCGGCAAATTCAAACCCGGGCTCTAAAAATATGGCCAAAAGAGAAAGGGGTCCAATGCTTCTCTCCGAAATAGATAGGGCTAATTGTCAGACTTAGGTGGAGCTGGGGCCCAGCCTACGGCGTGGGGTTTGATTTTGACGTGTGATGAAGGTGTTCTCTTTATTAAAATATTTTTTTTTGTCCCAAAACTATAGTCATGTGCAGAAATTGTTAGTCGTGCCAGGACATTTGGCACGCTAGATGGGAGCTAGGGGAATCTTATTACACAAGTACATATGACGATCAATTGAGTGGTTGATGAGTATTGAAATCTTACGATAATAGGTGAATCTTATTATGCAAGTACGGCCGCCGATTTATGGTGTTCCCACTCTTAATATAAAAGGAATTCCTTGTGAGGAGGAATTTCGCTTCACCTCCTACGACGGCGATTGGGGTCAACTTTGCGGGGGGGCAACCCATCAAAAGGAGCCTCCTTTGCCATGTCAAAAGAGCAAGAAAAGCAAAGCAAAGGCGCATTTTTTTTATCCCAATTAAATCGAGAGGAAACTTGGGCTCCAATACAAGTCGCCGCAATTTACCAACACGGGGTTCGTGATAAGATAGATTCTCGTTGGTTATATGACCTCCGGACGAGGTTTGCTCACTAACATCAGATAACGACGAGATTACTGATAAGTAGGTCTAGAGATAGGGCTGACCTCATTTTCGGATTCTGACCGGCCGGTTCGGAACTCGCGCGGTTTGTCAGGTGACCAACGATGGCCGAAGCGGCCGTACAGATAAGGTCGCGCGCACCTCGTGGCGGTCGGTTAAAGTCGTGATCAGGTCCCCAGCGACGTTCGCGTGCGTGCCTCTCCCGCGCCCCGACCTTTCCAACCGCAAAGGCAAAGCCAAAATTCAAAGCCGCCACTTCTGAGTACGGACTCGGAAACACCAGATCGCGCAGCAGGCGGATAAACAGAGAGAGAGAGAGAGAGACGACCTCTGTTCTGTTCCATCAGAAGGCTCAGACTCTCTCTCTCTCTCGGCCATGGGAGAGAACGATGGAGCAGTCCCGATCAAGCTCAAGCTCAAGCTCAAGCTCGAGTCATCGCGTCCTCCGCACCCGACCTCCCTCCGCCGCAGAAACTCGATCGCCACCTCCGTCGTCTTGGACCCCGCCAAGCTCTCCCTCCCCACCGCGACCAAGGCCCCGGCCCACGCCCTCAGCTTCCCCAACGGCGCCGCCGCCGCCCCTCCTCCGCTCGACCTCTCGGGCGACGCGTTCGCCTCCTACACCTCCCTCAAGGACGTCCTCCCCGCCGTCTCCCCCACCGCCGCCGCCAGCTCCCCGACCGCCGCCGCCGCCGCGAGCTCGTCCTACGAGATATCGATCCGAAACCGCCTGGTGAACAGGGCCGCCTGGGCCTACCTCCGACCGATGTCCGCCTCCCCCGGATCCCATGGCCCCGACCTCCTCCGCCGCCTCTGGGACCGCCTCTCTGCTTGCCTCGGGTTTGTCCGCCGGGCCTTCGACCGGATCGTCCGCTTCTTCTCGCCGGTCCGCTCCGGGAGATAGCCACGGCCTCCGTGACGTCACCGGCGTGCCTTTTTATGCTGACGTCACATACATCGTTCCCCGACCAATACGGGTACGCATGCATATTTTGCCCCTTGTTATTATCCTTATCCCAAAGTAACTGTTATACTGGAGTCGTATTCACTCTTTGATGTCCAACCTGTCGCCTCAATACTAATTTGCATAAATCAGTTGTAATCTATCTTTCTGGGTTTTTTTTTTTTACCGGCTGGGATTATAGAATTGATCTGGCATTGTTCTGGCCAATATAACCAAAATTCGTGCTGACCCAAATGCCTGACGAATCGAACTGGGAGGAAAGAGACTCCATATTTATTCAATTTCGAAAAAAAAAAAAGAAGAAGGGAATTCGACATTGTGCCTATACACAGTAGAGAGGGAGAGAGTGAGGGAGATTTGAATTTGTCGAATTAATCAATCGATGTGGCGATCAATGGTGTGGGAACGCCTCATCCTGTGGCCGGATGCGCGGGTCTTGTCTTCCTCCTCCGCTGGGCTTGCATCTTCTTGATCTCCAACTTCTTGCTGCTCGATCTTGGTCTCGTCCTCGACGTAGACGTACTCCGTCTGGACATTGGGATTCATCTCTCCCGAGTCGGATTTGGGCGTCCCCGACATCGAACGGTTGATCGAGCCGGATCTCCTTCTCTCCTGCGAAGACCCTCACTATCTCATCAGAAAATGTCTTCTCTCCACTCGTGAATGCTCTCATTCACAATTGATTTGATAAACTCGGACACAGTTTTTTTTTTTTTAATCTCTACCATTAAAAAGGAAACTAAGAGAAACATTATCTATAAGTCGGAGCACCGTATCACTCTGGTAAGACGAGGCTCCAGAAATCTCAAACCTTGCTTTAAACAACGACAAGGAAAGGGGGGGAAGATGGTCGTCCTAAACGAGGGAAATTTTTGTACCTTGGTGTTAAAAGGGGATGACTTGAAATTCCTAGACCGAGCGGCCAAGTACTGCATGGCTCGAGAGACGGCAAGGTGTGCGAATTCCCAGCAATTTTGCCAGTAAAAAGAAGCAAAGTCCCATGCCCTCGCCTCCCACTCCACCAACTTCATGTCTATTTCCCTCTCGTGGCTCGCCATGAACGGACGGAACACCGTCTCGTACACATACCCCGTTCCCTACAAATTCAAAAGCGGAGTAAAAATCACCTCTCTTTTCGTAATAACATCAGGACGAAAAACCTTTTTTCTTTCCCTTTGTCTGCCTTTCCAATTTCAGTTTATTAACGAGGGCTTGTGGGTTACCTTTACCTTGGTTTTTGGATGCCACAAGTAGATGATGAAGCCCAGCTTCAATTCCCAATACATTGGAAACCTTCAACCAAAGAGAAAGAAGGGAGAATGGGAAAGTCAAGATGTCCATATTTACATACATGCATGTAAGACTCGGATGAAAATGTTTCTGCTTACCATGAGATCAACACATCGCCAATTCTTTCCAGGACTGTGAATAGCGCCACGATGATCCTGCAAGCCATCGATACTCGCACACATTAACATTTTCCTGTGCTCCCTATATCCTTGAGAAGGATCGGGAAGAACATACGAAAGCAAAAGAGAAAATCGACTGAACCCTTGAACCGGAACTCGAATGGTATTCGCCGAATTCATTGAATTGCAGCAGGAACAGAATTGTGATGACTCGACTCCTATAGGTGATAGCGTTCTCTAAGCAAATAATTCAACAGCATTTGAGAATCCCTCAAAACTAAAGAAGGGCTGTATTCCCCTCACCAATATTGACACCAATGCCTGAGTTCCTCAATCTGTACCCTGTTTTTCTCCACCGTTTTGAAACACAGGAACGCCGGATATGCATACCCAAGAACCAACCTGCCATGTCCACCAAAACCCGCGATAAAAAGTTCAAATCAGTTTTCCAAAGAGAGAACATTTTTACCCTCCTCTTTACATTACCAAAAAGAAGGTGGTAACATAACAAGAAGCGATTCACAGAGGAGACGGTGGCATACAAGAGGCATCTGGTGACGAACTTCCCCAGCATCCTCAATCAATGTCCCCGGGTGGTCCGGCGCGCCACCGAAGCCTTCTGCACTGCAGACAAGAATCTCAATCATCGTCCCATTTCGCGGGCATAGAAGAAGAATGACTTGTGAAAAAGGCACAGAGAAGTATTAACAAAATTTTTTTCCCGCCGTGGGCAATCTCGTCGAAGGAAGCGAAGAATGTCAAAAAGCCACCGAAACGAGAAAAGCGGCAAAACGAAAACGAAAGCAAAGAGGGGAATGCGTGCGCCCCTGCGTACCAGAGAGAGACTAATCGCAGGCAAAGTTCAAACGTGAAAATGGGGGCGGAGATGCCTGGGGAAGCGAATGGAGATCAACCCGGGGAGAGAGAGGAAGAAGAAGGGCTTTCCGTATCTACATGACAACGATTCGGGGAAACCACTTGAGAAATTGGCGTTGGCCAAGAAGGCTCTGTTTCGCAAAAATGCATGTTACTAAATAGTAAATGAAGAACGAAAAATCAGAGAGAGAGAGAGACGTAAAAACAGAAGAAAACAATCTCACGAATTTTAGCAAATCCAAACCGGTACGACCAGAGGGGATTATCTACGGATTCTTCGAGGGGGAGCTGTTGTGCGGTTATTCATCCCTTCATCTTGTATACCAACCAAATCGGTATAGTCGTGCCTCGCACAACTTCAGATTCCAATTCCCACTCCGCATGTGTTGTTGAGCTTGAGAAGAATTAAGAACAGAGCGGAGTAGATTATGTTTTAGGCAATTCATTCATGAACGAAGAATCGAAGCTTGTGCACGATCGAAGATTTGTCAAGTAATGCCTTTGAAATCTGTTTTACCCATTTCGAGGTTTCTGATTTGGCGATTGATAAGTACCAGATTTTTTTATTCTTTGGGGGGGAAGGAAGCACGAATGATCGCAAGTGTAATCTCGGTACACTTTGACTAATATTCACCGAAAAGGAATTGCATTTCCCGTGTTGCGTATAACTAATGTATTGTGAAGTTTTATTAATTAAATTGATACGTACGTGACTTCTCGCTCGTCTCTTCCTTGCGCTTCTTCACTCGAGACGCCTCCGCTCGCCTTTCTTACCTCACAACCATGGTCGAGCTCTCTCCATCAAGCCGGCGCTCGGCCTTTCTTCCCAGGTTTGATTTCTTTGTTCGTGTCGAGCATGAAGGTCATTTTGTAGAAATTTGTGTTGGTAATTGCCGGCTTATTTTTTGGCTACGTTGACAATCTTCGTTCGCGACGTCGCTTTGATTTATGACTTTTACGATGTCTGGTCGACTTATTATGTTAGTTCGCGCTTTGCCGAGCTCTGTTCATCTTGATTTATGGTCACTTCAATTGCGGTTTCTTGCTGGTTGCACCAGCCTCAATGTAAGCTGAGAGAATACGGGTGTTCGATTGCTTGACGTTGGTGGTTTGAGAAGTGATGACATATTGCCTTTTCCAAGATGAATTTATTAGGGGTGTTTCATAGTGCGTTTCGACGAGAGGCCTTTCATAGTTTGAACGTATTTTTTTTTTTTCATCTGTAGTTTTCGCTTGAGTTCATTAATAGCTGCTATTATATAGTAATAGTAATTGAATAATGTAACGAAAGATACGAAATTATGATTATAGAAGAATCCTCTGTTGAATGTGGCAATAATTTAAAGGTGAATCAGAAAAAAAAAATATTGTATCTTGATTTCTCTTTTTTGCATTTACATTTTATTTCGTTATATGATTGTGCGCCGAATCCTAATAGAAGTATGTAGATTGGGATTTGTTTGATGAAAGATGCATAACCTATAAATAAAAACATGAAGCCTCCACTTATTTGGCAAAAAATAAATGATTTGAAAATTTTTTTCTTAAAATTATCGCTAGTATTAATTGAAATTAGTCAATGAAAATGTCTTCAATATTGATAAAAATTTATATTTAAATATTTTGTAAATAATGAAAATATTATCGTCTATTGACTTTTATAAGTGGTATAAGCGATTAATTGTAGAAAAATATTTTTCAAATCATTCATCTTTTGAAAAATAAATATGGGTGATCAATTTCAAGGTAGATTCAGATTTCATCTAGGACTTGCAACCTACTCAACTGAAGTGGTTCCCCAATTTTCGAAACCTAGAACATATTATTATCTTGTCACATATTCCAGGTTGGGTTTAAGGTGTATTCAAATATCACTTGTATTCTTAAATGAACGACCACCGTAAATCATCATCTCTAATTACAACCATTTGCTACTACAATCTATTGATTGTAACTTGTATTTAAATACATGTGAAATGTGGAAGATTAACTATGCAAAAGTCTCGGTCATGAATATCGTTGGAAATGGAAGTTCGGGCTATAAATTCTAGATTACACTCATTATTAGATATATGACATATCACAAGATTGCGCAAAGACATAAAATAAGAAAAATCTAAAGACTTATTCTATCAATTTTTAGAATCTAGAACCTATCCATCGAAATTAGTTTTCTAATTTTTAAAACCTAAAACCTATAGTATCTACTCTAAAACATGAAATCGATCGATTTGCACAAGTTCAATTCTCCGATTTCCGATATTACATCGCAATCATGCTCACCCCCAGAAAAAAACGGAGGGTGAGGGAATTTCTTCTTGTGTGGACAAATATGACCTTAAACTAAAAGGGAACAATTTTGGGATGCCCCAAAAGTTTGGGGGGGTCACACACCCTGAACCCACCTACAGCAGTTATCCATTCACCAAGCCACACTTCACCCATTCAGCCTCCTCTTTCTATTGGGCCAAGTGATGTATCTCCTCCAGGGAACTATAAAGGGAAAGATATAGTGCAGACCGCTCTCCCACAACCTGTTCAGACAAAAACGACCCGAAAACACGGTAAAAGCCAGGTGGGCACCATTCCTAAAAAACTCGCCGCTTTTCTCCTTACGCTGCTCCACTCCAGCCACCACAATCAGTTCCTGACCTACCACTTGTTGACACACCCATTCTCCAAGTGGGGGAACATTCTACATGGGCTTCGGTAGCTAGCCCTAATAAGCTACCACGTACTCCATGACGATTCTGTGTTGGAACTGTCAGGGGCTGGGCAACCCTCGGACCAGGTGCGTACAAATCCCATGAGATTTTGCTTTCTCCGGCAACTGGAGCTCCGATGACTTAGCTGCTCTCGTCCCTGTTAGTATCATATTGCTTCCGACTGGGAGAACTTTCTGTGTTATGCTCCTGTTAATGTTCATCTCTCTTGCTTATTCTTACGTCACAGGAGAAAACTCCACTTTTTGGACAGCTTTACCGTCACTCCTCTTGGCACGGCGGGAGGACTTGCGGTTTTTTGGTCGGCAGGAGTTGTTGTAATATTTTATACGCCTCAGCTTTGTGTGTTCATTTGTCTTTTTCGGATAGTAATAGCCATCTACAAATGGAGATCACCTTTGTCCATGCCCCTAATGATTTCCCTAGTCGTCAACGTCTTTGGGTTGAACTCCAACGTATCCATGAGAATCTGCAGCAGCCGTGGCTATGCTTGGGCGATTTTAATGAGCTTATGAATAGTTGGGAAAAGGTGGGTGGCCGGCCGGTCGAGAACTTTCGTGTTTCTGCCTTTCGGAACTTTATGACAGCATGTTCTTAATGGAGATTGAGTGTAAAGGCTGCGCCTTTACATGGTCAAACAATCGACAGGGCTGGAGTTGATAAGGAGAAACTTGATCGCGTTCTGCTCTTTAGATTGGCGTCTACAGTATACAGCAGATGAAGCTATCGCATTACCGGCACTTGGTTCCGACCATTCTCCATGTGTTGTGTCGCTTCATTCCCATCTCCTCCTCGTGTTCGTTGCTTCAAATATGAAGCATTTTGGAATATGGATCCTGATTGCAGTCGAGTTGTCAAGGAGGCATGGCTGGATACTCACTCGGCTTGTGAATCGTTGCTGGTGAAGCTACATCGTGTTCAACGTCGTCTTTCCATTTGGAGTCGACTTCGATTTCCACATGCTCCCAAGGCTATTCAGTTCTCAAACAAGAGCTGCAGGAACTTACTAATCGACAGGTATACTCTCCTGATGTTGCTTTGCGTACTACTGAGATTAAAAATCAAATTGACAGATTATGGCGTCAAGAGGAGCAATATTGGGGTTTAAGGTCTCGGATTCAATGGCTTACTTATGGAGACCGTAATACCCGCTTCTTCCATGCCACTACTATCCAACGTCGTCAGCGAACACCTTTCACTCTTAAAACTGCTGACGGGATATGGCTTCGTCATCCACAACAGCTACAAGATCACGTTATGTAATTTTTCTGATCTCTACCGAAGCCAAGGCCCGCGCCAATATGATCCCATATTGCGTCATGTCAACAGACATTACACATCCATGAACTCCTCATTGACTCATTCAGCTACCCTGGAAGAGGTAAGGATAGCAGTGTTCCAGCTAGGTAAATCCAAAGCGCCGGGTCCGGATGGATTGAGTGGCCTCTTTTATCAGCATCATTGGGAGACCATTAAACATGACCTTCTTCAAATGGTTCAGGCCTTCCTCAATACAGGTATCTTACCGGGATCCTTGAATCACACTCATATTACGCTCATTCCCAAAGTGCCTCATCCGAGAGTCTTGACCAATATCGCCCTATCAGCCTATGCAACTATTCCTACAAAAATTTGCTCCAAGATTCTTGCCAACCGGTTGAAGCCATTATTACCAAACTATAGTGGCCAAGGAACAAAGTGCTTTCATTGCAGGACGCCAAATTCAGGATAACATACTGATAGTCCAGGAAGTCCTACACCGGCTTCGCACTCGCCATCGGCAACGAAGATTTCAGGCCGTTCTTAAACTTGATATGCACAAAGCCTATGATCGGGTTGAATGGGATTTTCTGGAGGCTTGTCTCCTCAAAATGGGTTTTGCTATGCAGTGGGTCTCTTGGATCATGTCTTGCATTCGAACTGTTTCTTTTAGTGTCAATCTCAACGGGACTCCATTACCCCCTTTCTACCCATCTAGAGGACTACGGCAAGGCGACCCACTTTCGCCGTACCTTTTTATCCTGGTTTCTAATGTTTTCTTCTTCTATGCTAGCTGCAGCAATAGAGGAAGGCACTTTCTCTGGTATTAAACTCAACCACCACTGCCCAAAGCTTTCGCACCTCCTCTTTGCGGATGACTCCATCTTTTTTATGGACGCAAAACAAAAGTTTGGGGGGTCAAAATTGGAAGTTTGCTTTAGTCCCGTAAAAACCCCGGGTTCTCTTTTTGCAATTATTGTGATTTGTGACTTCGACTATTGCAGTGCAGCTTCTTCCTCCTGCGGACACGACTGAACGCAATCCAGCGCTACAGCCCAGCCACGCGCCTCCATCCATCTCGCCGCCGGCCGCCGTACAAGCAGGAGGCCCGGCGGATCGCAGCCAGGAGCGGGACTCTGCTCGCTCCACGCTTCACATTCACAGCCATTATATTAATTCTGTCGTGTCCTCACGCGTCGAACGAGACCTCTGTCCGACTCGCTTCTTCACCCGGACCAGGTGCGTACAAATCTCCATGAGATTTTGCTTTCTCCGGCAACTTGGAGCTCCGATGACTTAGCTGCTCTCGTCCCTGTTAAGTATCATATTGCTTCCGACGGGAGAACTTTCTTGTTATGCTCCTGTTAATGTTTCATCTCTCTTGCATAACCATTGACTGGTATTTGGTGAGAAAGGAGCAATATAACTCGTAAACATCATGAGATTGGTAATGGATAGGCTAAATCATATAGTTTTCTGGGCTCTGTTCTATTGACATTGGATATGGACACCCAATCTTGTTTTTCATTGCTTTCCTATAATATTGTCAATTTCTTATGAGCCTGTCTTTTCTACACGACCCGTGCCCTTAACAGTTCATGGATTCCTCTGCAGTTGACTCGTTGTCCTTGACGAAGATAACCTATCGCAACTCAAAAGCATTGAACTGTATAATCTTTGTAGGTAATGGAACCATGGAGGAAAATGTGATGCATGATGATGTAGAGATTGAAGAAGAATATATCCTACTTGATCTTGACTCTGTCTCTGAGCAGTTCGATATTCCGCCAAATGCACCATATGTCTTGTCTGTAAGTGTTCAGACTTGCAAACTTACATTGTTTAGCAGTTTTCTGGCCTTATATCTGTGGTTTTTAGTCATCTAATGGTGATCAGATATGCGGTTTCTACCTACAGCTTATCGAGTGCTTAACCAAAATACTGTGAGGCCATGGTCTGCGATACAATAATCACTGGATAGACAAGGCTTGAACTGAAAATAGAAGGAGCATCACTATTACTTGGCATCAGTGTGTCCTTTCCACTGTTGATGTTCTACTATCTTAAAAATCATTTGATAAGACTTGAAACACTCTCCAACCACCAAACATGCTAGCAGGTTCAGTGGTCTTTTAAACACTGTCTCATTGTCGTAGATTGCTGTCTCCTTGAGCTAGAAGAAGTTCTCCCTGATCATTTGCTTCTTTTTTGGTTCTCACTGGAAACTTATGTTCGTTGCCGTTCATTGAGTCCAATTGTTTATCAATGAATATTTTCTGTACTTCAGGGTTTGGATACATTGAGTCCCATATTGGTCATTGATAACAAATTGAAGCTGGTAAGCTCTTTATCTAATTCACATGTTTTTTTTTTTGGCAGAAACAAGATAAGAAATTTTTGATGCATAGTTTCTTCCGAGATTTGTTTCTTTCTGGCAGTCATGTCCTGACATATGGTCGGGTTTTTTACTTGTCATAACCATTTTATAACATGCCTCCTCCTTCCATTCCTCCATCTCTTCCCTAAATTTATTCGGAGTGACTTATATGCCAACAGTAAAGAAGGATGAAATCCTGGATATGTTAAATATTTGCAGCCAGTAGAATATGAGACCCTGAATCTGTAGCATCATCTCATGATCAATAATGCTTTTCGAATTTAGTTAATCTCAAGTAGACCTGAACCTGATGTGAACATGTAACTGTAGCTAACTGTGTCAAGAAAATCAGTATGTTGTTTAACATATGTGTTCATTGTTGTTCCTTAAAGATGTGGTAAGTTAATGCACCTCAATCTGTTAAAAGCAGAATGACATGGTTAAATGTGATTATTATTCAGAATTCTGTCTATATATTCCAAAATTTATGTATTTCTAATGACGTGGCAGCTGCAGAACATAGTTTGCATGGATCTGAGGAGTCAAATTGGTTCAATTCTATACCTTTCTTATCAACAGATTTTTTTAACGAGCAGATCAGTTATTATGTAGACAATAAAGTGGGTCGATGAGATGTTAATGGTGCAAACATGTATATTTTTTGTGAAAGTGTTTACAAAGTCGGACATAATGCTTGCATGGTATATTGTCTTGTGCCATAAAGTGGCATTATATCAAAACTAAATGCATATTGTACATAGTTTCATAAGATTATCTTTAACGTGAAAACAACATTCGCATGCCCTTCGCGGGATAAATTTGTCTGTTTCACGAAGAAAGATAAAATGGTTCATTATTGAAAGCAGAGATTTTCGCTTTTCAGAATCAAGAAATTATTTTTGTTGAATGCTTAAGGGAGAAATATGTGGTAGTTTCATGTGCAATGCATGTTGTTGTTAAAGTATTGTAAACTTGGTGGTTTATCTATGTTATGCCCTGCTTCATAACAGTGATTTCAACCGGGCCGGACCAGCGTATTCAACCGGTTGGATCTGGAACCAGACCATGATCCTGTCTGGTTGTTCTCAATTAGTTGTACTGGTCAAACTGGTGTATTCTAATTCAACCATTTAACCCTGTTCTGGCACCGATATGACTGGATCATTTGACTAAGTTTTTGACAGTGAAGAAAATTGATGAGCTGAGGCAAGAATGAATCGACCTGCTGACTCTGCGGATGGAAGAACACCTTGTCCATCGGGTAGATGGTCATGATGTTGTAAGTGGCATGATTAAACACCACACATATATTCGTGTTGTTATAAATGTAGTAGTAATTCTCCAACTTTGTTGACTGGCAAGGCGCCAATCGGTGAGCGGTGAACTTAAACTAATGCTGGTTCTTTGACTGGTCCGGTGTATAAAACACTGGTATAATGAAAGCATGTGCTTTCTTTCAATTATCTTTTCTAATTTTCTGTGTACTTCCAATTCACAAGAAAAAATAATCATCTGTAATGTTATCCTGAAACAGTTGAAAAGACTTTTGTTTCAGGCACGCACATGGCATTTTTTTTCTTAATATGAAGAGAATCTGTTTGCAACACACTCATGTCATGTCATAGTCCTTTTTACGTGGTTATATAACCTCAATGAAAGAGTTGAACTTAGCGTCAGTATTACCGGGTTTCACAACCATAACTGTATTGAAGATATGCTAGGAGAGTCCTATTGGGAAAACATTGAGCTTCATGTTAGTATTCACCCCTATCTACGGAAGTCTTCTTTTGCTCTATCTCTGAGTAAATTGTTAATATTACCTTTGCGCTAAATCCATGTCATAGTTGTGTGTGGTGTACTGCATGCATTGTAAAACGTACATGATTTACTTCCTTAAGTATAAGTATTTATTTCATGTAATGTGAGATTTCATGTGGACTTGAATTTAGTTGCTCTTTAACTTATGCTTTCCTTGTGTGCAGATTGGGCATTATGAGGAAACCATAGGAACATGTATTGCTCTTACCGAAGAGGGTGAGTCTTCTTTGATTAAATTTATCTCGTATACATGGATCACGGCAGCAATCATCGATCTTAATTTGATAGGAGAATCTTATGTCTTAAAAAGCATGAGGAATTCATTAACTTTAGTTCCTGGCTTTTAGGAAGGTTGATATGCAGACATCTTTCCATGTTTAAGAAGCCAATTGTAGTGTCGAAAGGAGCTGTAAATCAAATACCAGGTCTTTTCAGAGGAAGGGGAGTTGGGGAATATTGTTCCGTTCGTAATTATTAGAGTGGGACCATTGCAAACTAGAATAGAATGTCAAAAGAATAGTTATGAAATTCTACGTTTAATGCCTTCATCATCGGCTGCCTCACCCATCATCATTCAATCAAGAGCTTACATACGTTTAGGCAATTAAGAGGATTGAGAGCTTCTTGGTCTGCATTCTGCATAGTGAAAAAAGTACCATTTTTGCTTTCTCACCAAAATTTAAAATATTACATAAATCTTAAAAAGTTACGAAAAAATTAATTTAAATCTACGTGACAATAGATATATGATGCCTAAAAAAGTACGTAATTATTAGAGTAGTGACCATTGCAAACTGGAATAGAATGTCAAAAGAATAGTTATTGAAATTCTACGTTTAATGCTTTCATCATTGGTTGCCTACCCATTATCTTTCAATCAAGAGCTACGTACTTTTAGGCTGTTAAGAGGATTGAGAGCTTCTTGGTCTTGCATTCCGCATAGTGAAAAAGTACATTTTTTGCTTTCTCGCCAAAATTTAAAATGTTACGTAAATCTTAAAAAGTTACAAAAAATTAATTTAAATCTGTGACACACACACACACACACATGATGCGAAAATTTTTGGTGTTGAGGGTTTAAAAAGACAAAAGGACGTGCACTGCAAGATTTAGATTAAATTAGAAAGGAAGAATTAATCCAGACATGCTCTGAATTTTTGCCATGATGTTGATCAAGGAAGTTTACTTTCTTATCATGGGAAAAGAAAAGGAAGTTTAGTTTCTGCCATTGTGCTTTGTTGTGAAGGAACTCATTTTTTGTAGGCCCTCATGTGGCTCCTATATCAATAGCTACCTTTCTCTCCAGTCACTACCTATATGTCAAATGATCGTCTTTCCCATTTGAGTGCCATGCTTTATGCTTTTCACTTCCCATATCTTCATTTCTTGCCACTATAATACCTGCTTAGCAATTACTGGAAAAATTTAGGAATCCGGACAATAAAGCCTTTCTGCAGTAAGTGGGACAGTGTACATGTGCCCTGTTTCTTTTTATGTACTTGACATGAACTAACTTCACAAGGTTTCTCTTAAACTTTTCTTTCATATTTCTATAGGCCTTGACTTTCCCTAGCCTCTTGATCTATATTATGATCATCATCCAAAAGTTGCATCTTCTTGTTTGGCTCAGAAACATCTTAGATGAGCTTCTCATCTTGTCCTTGTGTATAATTGATGCCACGCTAAACATAAAGAAAGGCGGTTGACTTTTGTGAAATGTTGTATTGCTCCAGATTTTCTTTACAAGAGAAAGCAGTCATCCACATCTTCTTAGGCGGCATCTTAAAAAGAACGTGTATGATCTATGCAGATACGTCCCCCATCATTCCTGAAGAGACAGGGCCATCTGAAGCGAACAAATCCTCTGGCAAATCCAATATGAATCCAAATCAGTGTCCAGCAAGCAAGTAAAACCAGTTGCCTGCATCAATAAGATTCTCAAGTTTAAATTATTGGTAGATACTGATGTTCCTGATGCAAGTGCTCAGCCATGAGCAAGAATTTTTCAAATTAGTCATCAATCACATGGAAAATTGGTTGTCTTGTGGATGCTTAAGGTAAGTCTTTTATTTAGGACTTGAGTAGGTTAGTTTTTTGTTTTGTCCTTCTATTCACTTGTATGTATCTATGATTAGCTTATATCTGGTTGATCAACATCTTGCTTGAGGTTAGCTTTGAGTGCCCAATCATGTGGCTGATGAGCACTCTGTGTCCATACACTTATTTGCAATAACTTTTTCATGATTCTTTCTGAGTTCAGGTTTCTAGAGATAAAGAGAAGAATGGGGGTTTCTCTAGGACTCAGCAATCACCATATTTCTGTCTGAAATTATTGGGGAAAACTCTAAGTCAGCTCTTCATGTGCTTGTGGATGTGTGTTTCTGGGGTGCAATTGCTGGTGTAAGCCCAAAGCTTTCTTCACGAGCTTTTCAAAATAAAGGACTAGCATGCTTAATGGGGTAGATTAGTAGGTGGACAAATCTTGAACTTTCCTTGTCAGGATGAATTGGAGATTCATTTCCAAACCCTCCAGATGCTGCTGTTTTGTATTCATGACTACTAGAACCTAAACAACCTCTCCACAGTATGTAGCCTCCAGGGCCAGAAACCCCACATTCGAAAAACTCATCGAGAAGTACAAAAAACCTTCTCAAAGTGGTTGCAATTCAAGACCTCATCCTGCTTCCAGCAACCCTTCGTCATCAATTTCATTGGACTTCCTCAGTAGGCTCTCCCAGAAGCTCCACTTGAATAGTGGTGCTGCCTCCTTCCTCCGCAAATACCCCCACATCTTCCAAATATTTTATGATACTAATAAGTCTCAACATTTTTGCAAATTAACAGATACTGCCATTGAAATTGCCCTAGAGGAAAGTCAGGCAATCAAAGCATCAATGCCCTTGCTGTAGACCAATTAGTTCGCCTTCTATTAATAACTCCTATGGAGTCTTTGCCACTCCGTGCTTTTCAAGGTTTGGAGGGAGCTTGGTCTCCCAGATGACTTTGAGGATTCTGTTATTTCTTGAAATTTCAATCTCTTCAGACTTTGTGATGGTCATGAACCAAATACTCATATCTTGAAGTTGGTTGATGTTGTTCAGGAAAAAAATCATCTTACAACAGCAGTTGAAAATTGGAGGGTTACCAAGTGTTGTACGGAAAACAGTCATGTTGATAGAACCGAAATTAGGTTCAGTTTCAAGCATGATTTTCCTTGGGGTATGAGACTGAGCAAGGACTTGAAGGCGAAGGTTAAGGAATGGCAGGTATTGCCCTATGTGGGGCCATATGAGGGGACAAGGGAAAAGAGAAAGTCCAAGGCTGCAATCATGGCATTGAAGAAACGAGCAGTTGCTATGTCCATGAATTCTGGAGTCTCACCATGGAGAAGATGGTTGAAGTGGAGAAGATTAGTCATTTTAGAAAATGGTTCGGAATAGATATAAATATTAGGGATTTGTTCTTGGATCATCCTCGGATATTTATCTCTCAACCAAGGGGAAAAACACACACCGTGTTCCTCAGAGAAGCTTATGAAAGAGGATGTTTAATCAACCCAAATCCTGTTTATGAGGCAAGGAGAAAGCTTCTTAATTTGGTTCTGTTGGGACATCGTGCATTTTTTTCCTAGTAGTCCACTGAGAAGGGATGCCGATCAGAGCAAGGTGGATGAGTTCCGATGAAAAGAATGAGACTGAATAAACACAAGTTTTACTGTAATTTGGACAGATCATCTCCAAGGCTGAGCTGCCTCGCCGTCCTTTTGTTTCCCTGGTTATAAGTTTAGAAACATAGAAGGTTAAGAAGCTAAACTATGAAGTATGGACACATGGTCAACCGATAGGGTTGCCAAGAGGTTGGGTTTGTCCCCATTAAGTTTCTGTGATTTAGATATTTTGCTATTTCTGGATACGGCCCGATACTCCATCCAATCTGATGCCCCATCATATATGGTCTGGATTCCTCTAGAGTAGTTTCTTGCTGATGATGGACAATCTCAGGCAAGGCTGGCATATATCTACATGTGGAGGATGCAAGACATCTATTTGTGGTCATGCACAAACATATCTGGTATTATTAAGTGGGCATACATGTCTGTAGTTATGTGTAGTGCTTGTTCTTTACTTGAATGCAGCATTGTGGTAGGTATAACGCCAAAATCATTATCTAGTTCTTAAATTGTCAAATTATTGAGTTCCAACCTAACGTTTCAATTGTCAGTTCTGACCATTGCGCAAAAGATTGTATAATATGTTTAGGTCAGTGAGGGTCCGGTCCTTTAGGCATTCTCAGCTCTCTTCTTTTCCCCTATGGTCCTCTTTACTTTCAAATTGGGGCATTAATGAAAACTAACTGTAGATCATACTTTCTGTTGCATCTTTCCATCAGTGAAACAGTTGAGGTCCCAGAGATATGAATGCTTATGTTACTGAACTTCATGAATCATGCCCTTCGGCTTGAACAAATGTATCGATGAGATTTTACTCGTTGGGGCCTTTTTTATTTTATTGAATGAGCATGAATCAATTAATCATAAAGCAACTTTTTTGGTTGATCATTGAATAGATTATAAGCAATTCTGTTTCTCTTGCGACCATACTAAATGTCGGTATGATTCAAACAATTTATAATTCCGAACTAGGAACGTTGAAAATGAGGGGTACAGCTGCAAAGCAGGCAAAAGACAAAAAAAACTCGAATCTGCAAAGTCTTGTGTAATGAAGTTTGTTTCAGCGTCCGTCTCTAGTCAGAGATGCCAATGTGACCAACTTTGGATAACGGTATCCTTTGTTCCTTCATTTGGTGAATATATCGAGGAGGGAATCTAATGACCAATTCGATTTTTGGGCGGTGGGCATTGTGATGTAGCAACGTGGGTTTGATGACAGACTTCATTCTTCGATTAGGAGAAAAAAAATCAG
>JAGVVM010005964.1:0-18757 GCA_019149425.1 Psidium friedrichsthalianum
ATGCCCTCCTTGTTGATATAGAGTTCTAGAAGGTAGTTCCTAGTCCACTTTAGCAATATGTACATGTTCTAAGTTGAAGTTGATTCTGTAACTTGTTTCACCCACTTTTATTCCTTCTTTCAACGGAATGGGTTGGGAAGCATGTCTCTGTAAAAAAGATGGCAAGCTCCAATCTTTAACTTCTCCAGATTATAAGTTAACGTATGATGAATTTCTGTGACGAGATGCGTTAGGAGAATTCGTCTAGGCTAGGAGGAAATAGTGAAAAACACATCCCATATCAAGTCAAGAAGTAAGGATCATCAGATAGAAACAACCTTGCTCGGGAGCTGTTTGATAGTCTATTGACTTCTAAACGAAATTCTTCATTCCATATCGATCATAGTAGCCATATGAGAGCACTCATATATCCTTTCCAAATAAGAAGGTCATCATGAGGAGTTAGGATTGACAACCGAAATATGTATTTGGAAAGGAAAGTTACACCAACAGAATGATCTCAAACAGAAATCAATTGGAAATCAATAGAGTTTATTGAAATTCTGAACTGAAATTCAGGTGAAGTAATGATGTAAAAGCCATCACAAAGATATTACCTTGGTAGGCATGGTGATTATTTTGTGAATAGTTTGAAGATACAGCAGGATGATAAGGATCCCTTGAAGCATGTTAAAAATTATAAAAGTTTATAAGCTAAGTGAAACGTCAGAGATTTATAGACCAAGGATGTGGCAGTTATAGAAACATGGAAATGGCTCTAGGAAGAACGTAATGAGACAACGGGTGTTAGTGCAGAATTGATCTTAGTTCTTTATAATAGTGTCCTCCCGAATTCAAAACGTCGAAAACCCAAGTTAAAGGAGCTTCGGGAACAGATTTCGATTTATCGCATTGTTGTCTTCCTGAGTCCAAGTTGCAAAAGGATTTGAGTTGAACACTTTTCCAGAAAAGTTTTCTTTCTTTATTGATATTGTTCTTCCGAATTCAAGTTGTTAAATAGGGGCAGTTGAAACTTTTCGGAAAAAGTTTTTAGTTCTTTACAATATTATCCTCCCAATTCAGGTGTTAAGAGGACAAGTAGAAGACTTTTCGGGAAGGGATTTTAGTTCTTTATATTATTATTTTCCCGAAACCAAGTTGTCAAAAAAGTCACAGTAGGAGAACTCGAGGTGAGATATCATGGGTCATTTCCCGAAACATGATAAACATAAAGATACGAACATCAGATGAGTTTGTTCGGGGATTGATAATCTAACATTAAGGCTCCGTTTGTTTCACGGAAAATGACCTCCTGGGGTAAAACATTTTCCAGGAAGTCATTTTCCTAGAAATAACAATATTTTCGGTGTTTGGCTAATACTTAAAAATGAACTGAAAAACAATTTCCGTCGTTTGCCAAGCAATTAATTTTCAGCGGCGGCGGCGACGGGCGACTGCGACGGGTGGTGACGGGGCCGGGGGACCTGGCGACAGGCAGGGGCGGTGGCGGGGGGACGGCGGCGGGCACCCAAGGGCGGCGGTCGGCGACCGGGACCAACGGCGGCGAAATCGGCGGAAAATAATTTCCTCTTTTCAAAGGAGGAAAACGTTTTCCCACACTTTTCAAAGAGTTTTTTTCATAAGAGGAGGAAAATATTTTCCAGGGTTAACCTATTTTCTACCCCCCAACACCGGAAAATTCGAAAACATTTTTCAGGAAGCCATTTTCCGTGAAACAAACGGAGCCTAAGATTGCCATTTGGCTTTAGCCAACAATCGTTTGGCTTTTCTTTACAAATACTGTAATTGAAATTCAGATTATAGTTCTACTCTAACATATCTTGCCTCCTCTGCTCCATTGTCTGACTCTTTCGCTTGCAAGAGTCATACTCCTTTCAGTTGTTTGCACTGGCTGATTCTCGCCAAGCAAAAGTGTAGAACTGGTCCCTTTCAGCCATACGAAGAAGAAGCTCGTTCTTGGTAACTTTGAGTGTGGCTTTAAGTTCCTCTTTCCTTTTCTTAAGGCGCTCGACTTCACCCTCGAGAGATGTGTAGATGTTGAAGAACAAAACTGCCTCACTTCGCTTCTCGTACAGTGCATCTCCAATAGTTAATCGTGGTTGTTCTTCGGAGAGAAAATAAGGCAAGGTATGCATGTTAATTCTCACAATGTCCATTGCTTTGACAAAGCTGTTTGAAAGTCATCGCAGACATCTTGAAGTTCAGCCGAAGGCATGTAGAAGGATTTCCTGAATGGATCTCTTGGAAAAGAGCCCTTGCTCGTTGTTCTCTCCGTGAATCCATGATGAGCTTTCCATAGCTAGTTTCCCGAAGATTAAAAAATTCTTACTATTTAGCCTTGGCAACCTGAGGAGGGACTGGAAAGGATGCCGATGAGAGGTCCTGTGGTTGATCTTTATCAGGTTGTTCTTGCCCTGATTTGACCAGTAAAATTCTTTTAAATTCAGCTCTTTCTTACTTAGACATTTGGGCGACCTCTTTCAAAGGCGGGGTAGCAATTGTTAAAGATGACAGTATGTCTGTAATTGAAGTTCTGGATGCTCTGGGGAGTGATGTAAGGTGTAACAGAGGTGAATCAGTTGTTGAAGGATTTGGAAGGACTTCGACTTCAAGGGTCGAAATTTGCATCGCCGCTGAACAAGGTCTTTTAGTGCCTACAATTCAAAAAGAGCTAGTTAGTTTTCAACTGAAATACATCCAGAAGGAGTAAAGTAAGAAGTCCACATACCGATAGTGTGAGCAGGGACACTCTTTTCAGGAAGATTTGAAGTTGGACGTGCAATTTGAGGTGTGTTTGGATTGGCTTCAATTTGAAGAAGAGGAGGAGAAGTTTTGGCTGCTGAAGTTTCTCTTTCTATGACTGGATTCAAGGGATCAGTTAGAATCGAAAAAATTCATCAGCGGTTGAGTGAATTGATTAATTTTCAATCAAGGGATGTAAAGAGAAGTAAAATGAGAAATGCACATACCAACTAGGTCTGTAGAATCAGCTTCTTAGAAAGTAGACAAATCCCGAAAAGTAATCAGTAAAGGGGAAGAGATTGCTTTGGGAAGAGAAAAAGCTTATGTTTCTACAGCAGGACTCGAGATCGGGATCAAAGAAACCAAATGAGATGGAGAAGAAACAGGTGTCTTCTTAGAACTTGGAGTTCAATAACTAAAGTCAGATATGATAGGTCTGAAGTTACAAGTGTAACTATGGAAAGAAGTACAACTACTTACCCTTGCTTGATCGAGATTTCTTCAATAATCGGAGCGGCAAGTCAAGAAGTGAATCCTTGGCTGAAGTATTCGAAGGGATAGGCACAGATATGCGAACACTTAATTCTCGTTTTGACTGTTTTGGAGTTAATTTTTCCAGAACAGGAGACTTCAGTGACGCTGTTCTTTTTCTTTTGCCATCTACAAGGATAAGTAATTATGGTAAGCAAAAGGTGAGTTGGTATTACTCAACAAAAGGAAAGAGGTTACTTTTCTTGGACTCTCTCGGTGGTGTTGGAAGTGCTTTTGGTGCCGCATCTGCCTCGGGGATTAAGTTAGGAGCTATCTCTTGCACTCGACCCCATATTGACTCTAAATTCTGGATTTCGGAAAAAAAAAAAGAGAGAGAATGGTGTTCTTTCCACCAATATGTGAAGTTAGGGATAGCTTGTGCAGGTCTAGGCTCGAACATAAACACAGGAAGTTTTCGGTGAATTCTTCGAATGATGACATTCAATTCAGTAAAGGATAAAGCATCTGAGAATTTACAAAGGATTTTGTCGGGTAAAGAAGGGAAAGAGAAAGTGTAAAGAGCAGGAACAGAAACTCCTTGGGTAAGCCCAAATGGCCAAGCGCAATATTGGGGAGAGTAGATTTCAAAGCCAAAGGCGAGTCAGCCCTTGAACGAGATCCTAACGTGAAGGTCAATGGAAGTCAATATAACCTGCCAATACTTGCTACGGTTATTCTAAAAACCAGGGAGATGCCGATGGAATTCAAGAGTTAAGAATGGGGTAAAATTGAAAGTCTCTGCATCAAAGGAGTAGAGCTAACTTATGAAATACCGAAAATAAGAAGGAAATTCGGTATCAAGAGGGAGAAGTTCTCGACTCAAAGCTCGACAAGAGGGATCATTTGGTGCAGAGATAGAAAGGGGTTGGCCAATTTGGTTTTCTGAAAACCATGAAGGAAAATAGAAAGCAGCTCAGATTTGCAAAATCCAAAGAGGGTTGCCAAAAGTGCCAAGAGCACCTGAAAAAGTGACAGAAGTAGCATGAGATAAGCCTCTATACAAGAAGGCAAGGGTAGTTTTACCAAAGGTTAACTTGGTTCCTGCAGCTAGAGTAGTGGCTATGTATAAGAAGTCTTTAGATACCCTGATAACAGGATGGCAAAAAATCAATTTGCATAGCCAATAAAGCAAGAAAGTAGTGTGTTCCTCGTCGGTAACCTCTCCATCTTTCCGAAAATACTTGTTCAAGAAATCTCCGCAAGACAAATCAGAGTCCGTGAGCTGACGGAACCTTGGACAAGCGTTTATTGAGAGGGTAGCAGCATCTGCTTCTATAGGACTAAGACCAGTAATATAGACAAGATCAAGAAGGGTTACGGTCATTGGAGCAAAAGGAAAAAAGAAGTAATTGGTAGATGAAGATCAAAAGCTAGAAAGGGCACCGATTAGCTCAAAGTTCATACGATAGTCAAAACAGCAGAGACGAAGAGCATCATGAATTTGAAGCTCGTCCTAGAGTGCGGCCTTAAAGGGATGAAGCCGGGAGTACCATTGATAGAAGGATTGGTCAAACGGGAAAAAAACCCTAAGGTGGGAAGGTTGAGAAGTCCAGTTATAAAATCGAACAAGTGAATGATGAATGGGAAGAATCTCAATTGGAAGTCAAGGGAAAACATCAGAAAAAACCTTCGGAACCAAAAAATGATTATAAAAGGCAGGATCCAAAACAAAGGAATCATTACCATTGTCGTTCAGAAGAGAAAAATAGTGACGATCGTCCAAATCGTCCGATTCCACAAACTCGAAGAAATGTTCAAGGGATGCTGCAGAAGAAATGGCCGAAACTTGGGATGCCATTGGAGTAGGAAGTAAGGATTGATGTGAAAACTGGGCAGAATACGAGTAGAGAAAAAAAGAAGCCAAACAGACGAGTGCAAGAGTGATGAGGAAGAAGATAAAAATTTGATTTGGTGGGGACAAGAGACTTTATAGCTGGCACAAAAAGAGGCTGAAATGACCTAGATTAGAAACGACGTGAAAAGCGCCGCTTGGGATGAAAATGTAAAAGTTCAGTTAATCGTATATTTAAAAAAATTAAAGTTCTTTTAATCCTTTTAAAAGGGGGCATATGTTGATTCGAAAGTTGTCTCTTAATGATTCAGTATCTTGAAAATGACGTCATGTGGAAAGACTTCACTAGTAGATCCCAAAATACGTAAAAAGAAAATGACTTACCTAATAACACGATGGTACTTTTATATTCGAGAAGTTTAAAAGAAAGTACAAAAAGATACCGAATGAAGGACACCGTGCACTTGAATTCGGTAAGTCTCAGGTATGCGACGTGGGGATTGCATCCCGAAATTCGAAAAATATGGAGCAAAACTCATGGGCGCGAGCAGGTTTTTGGAAGTTAAGAGGTGTTATTCAAAAAGGATTCAACTAACCATGCAGTTACAAGTGGGATTAGAAAATGTTCCGATTTCCACGGATAAGTTATGAGAATCGTGGGTTGAGAAGAGATGAGTATTGGCGCTAAAATTCAAAAGTTTGAAATTTGAGAATAACTATTCAAGTAGTTGAGAATGCAAGGCAAATAAGTATCCAAAAGAGAGGAGAAAATGAGACGAACACACAACACAGAAGAAAATACCCCGTTTCTTTCAAGTTTCCATTACTGCCTTCAGTTTAACTTTCTTGCACTTTTCATTTTTGTACATTTAGATTCCGGCAATTTATGTCTCGTTTACAGCAAGGAGGAGTATTGTAATCGTAAATTGTTCAACTTTCAAAGCATTTCCTCATTCAGATCTCTATCAGAACAGAGTCACGGAACTCATATTAATAAAAACCGAAAAACGAGTTTCAGTGAAAGATATTCCTGTTACAAATCGCGCGAACACATACCGTACTTTTTTCTATTAAAAAACGTACTGTATTTTTTTATAACATATTTTTTTTTTGGTCGAATTTATATCGTACTTGAAAGGGTGTCAAAAGTTCTCAAAATTTCATTATATATTACCCGCATTTACAAGTCTGGGAAAATATTCGACCTTATGAAGCTTAATTTTAGTAATTATCTGATTGTAACATGCGTCGAACTTGAATATCTTCGATTGTCCATTCGAAATGGGCTCGAACAAAGATGTCTGTAATCAAAGAGCTCAAACTGATCGCGAGAGCACGGAGGATGCGAGTTGAGTCGAGGTTGAATTTGGCACTGGATCGTCTTGACCCGACTTGGTTGCTTCCGGACATCACGCCCAGCCCATTACCATGATGCAAGCCCCACAAGAAGCCGCGAGGAGGAGGGCCCTGGGCGGAAGCCCAGCAAGCAAAGACCGGTGCGGACGAGCTGGCGCAGCAACAGCGCGGCAAGGCGGTTCATCGCTCCCGTTCTGTTGCAGCATCCAGCCGATTCGAAGGTATTGAGGAAAAGGCAAAGATGCTTCTTTTTTAACCCCTCTTGCAAGGTTCTGAGGAGGGTCGTCTCCCCCGTTGGGCGCGCGTTAAAAGATCACTGTTGATGGTTGTGGCGGCATTCTTTGGATTGTCTTAGATGGTGGCTGCCATATAAAAAATCCCACGAGAGAAAGAAGAAACTGTACCGCGATAGTGCTTCATCAACCAGAAACTTTCCTCGACCCACTATCCCCAATGCCAATTCCTGTCCAACCAATCCCACTTTGTACCCTTCCTTGATTTTGAATATATTCCTTCCTTTCTCTCTCTGTGTTCTCTTTCTGGATTTTGGGGGGCACCTTGAAGGGAAGCCATCCCTTTTTCCTAAGGTGAGAAATTTTCTTCCCCTGCTTTTTTTTTCCTGGGTCGCCGGGTACGTGAGTCGTGTGCATTGGAGGGTTGATCTTTTGTTTATGGAAAGAAGAAATCATCAGCGATTTCGTGCCTTCTTTTCCCGTGTTTGGATGGTTTCTGTTCTGGGTCATGTTTCTTTTTCCATCAATTTTTAACCTTTGATGTCGACAACCCTGTTCAGGTAATGAGTTTGATGTGTCGGCTGCCTCGTTTTTGTTGTCTTTTCCATTTTCTTTCTTGTCCCCCCCACCTCAAAGTTGAGGTTTTTCATGTTCTTCTGAGTATTGGAATCTCATTTCTAGGAGGACTTGGTAAAGAAAAACACAAAATGGGAAACCTGTGGAGCAGCATCTCTGGGAGCCGAAGGCGGCGGAGCCGCCCACCTCCTCCACAGCCGCCTCCCATGCCTCCCCCACCTGATAGTGCCGGTAACCGATACGTGTTCGCGGCCGCCACCCCGTATCCATCTCGGTTCCCCAATCCGAACCCGCCGGGTTACTATCCGTACCATGGATACTATCCGCAGCAGCCGGTGCCCGGTCCTTTCGGACCGTTTTACCCGGACTGGGCCGGTGGGCAGTACCCATATCGGGCCCTTCCTGCTCCTGTTACCCCCTATGTCGAGCACCAGAAGGCAGTCACTATTAGGAATGATGTTAACATCAAGAAGGAGACGCTTCGCGTTGAACCAGATGATGATAATCCGGGAAAGTATCTTATTTCTTTCACTTTCGATGCCACTGCTCCTGGAAGGTATGCTCAATCAGTCTTCTAAGATGTTGTAGTTGAGGTGGATATTGGTTGATGAAGCAATGTTAGTTTGCTTGTTTAGGCCAATCTGAATTCTGAGCAGGAACATAGATCTTTGAGGGTTGGTGGACCTGTCAAACTTGAATATGTTAAAATGGAATGCTGGTTGTTAAGTATTAGCTATTATTCGACCCAAAAAAAAAGTATTAGCTATTATAGATTGTGAAGTTACTCCAAACTTAAACTCTTCTTGTCCATTGGTTTTTGTATCCGACAACTGATTTAATGGCTTGAGCAGCTTTTTTGTTTCCCCATCTTTGCTTCTACCAAAAGTGAACTTTCTTGAGCCAACATAGTTCTCGTGAAGGCTGGAGACTGCACTTTAGGTTACTAAATTGTTTTCTGCAGTCTTAATCTTTGATTAGACTGTCTCTGAAGCTTGAAATTCACTCATAGAATTATGATAGAAGGCTTTTAATAACTTTTCAGTCCTAATGCAGCGGCTCTGTGCACACACAATAATTTGCTTGAGGTTGTCCATGAGTCTCCTCTTTCAGCCTAAACATAGCCATGGAATAATCATCTTCACTTGTGTCTTATACTGGATTTATCGGTGTTCACGAATTCCCAGTTAATCGCCATCCCATCAACTCTTTGTCCCAACCGGAAATGCGTTTATTAAGCTGTTGAGAAACTAGACCAGCATAAAGTACTGTGCTTTTATGGAGCTTGTCTTTTGTATTTATGAATCTTTCTTCTCTTCGACAGTATCGCTCTCATCTTTTTCGCTAAAGAAACTGAAGACTGTAACTTAATCGCGATAAGGGAGAGCCTATGCAAACCTGTCACAGTAGATTTCAAGCAAGGTCTTGGCCAGAAGTTTCGACAACCTTCTGGGACTGGTGTTGACTCCTCGATGCTTGAGGAAATGGATGCAGGGAAAAATGGTGATGTCGAGATTTATCCTCTTGTGGTGAAGGCTGAAGCATGTCCGTTGAGTGCTTCAGGGACGGATAGTAGTTCAGCTAGAAATTCTCAGATAACCCAAGCAGTGATTGAGAAAGGGAAAGACGAATACAAGGCGCGTGTGGTGAAACAGATTCTCTGGGTTAATGGGATGAGGTATGAGCTGCAGGAGATATATGGTATTGGAAACGCGGTCGAGGGGGATGTTGATGGTAATGACTCTGGGAAAGAATGTGTCATCTGTTTGTCAGAACCACGGGATACGGCGGTCCTCCCTTGCAGACACATGGTATGATCTGGCTATTACTTGCTCTGTGTTGATTCAAAGAACATATTTAGGACTTATATCATCGTTGAAGACTAGAGTCTGATTGCAACACTTAGCTTGGTCTCTTTAAACAAATTAAAATCTTCTTAGCAAACTGGTTTAGTCTTTAGTGCCTGATACCAGAGAGACTCGCAGATCTTCCCAGAAACTGGGTAGATACTCATATATTTGGTAATGATTGATTCATGAGAAGAATGACTGAAATAAGAACATGGCGTAGATGCCTTTTACAAGATTCAGTTTTTGATGAGCCAAATGGTGTACTCAATGTAAATTCAATTGACGAAGAGTCTGATCGAGCTGTGTAGGTTTACTTTGTGTTAATTTCAAAACCCCTCTTATATCCTTGGGAAACAGAGAGAGTACATCTTATGAACCTTGATGATCCCAATGAGGCTGTCGAATTTGTTTCTTCCATTACATCTTGTGAACCTTGATGATCACGATGAGGCTGTTGAATTTGTTTCTTCCAGTTTGCATACGTCTAGTTGTCATGTAAATCCGGTCTCTTTATAGATTCTGAAAAGCTGGACTGAAGAACATTTGCCTGCTTGCCAATTATGGCTGGCTCTCCTTTTTCTTTTGGTGCAGTGTATGTGCAGCGTCTGTGCTAGGGTCCTCAGGTTCCAGACGACCAGGTGCCCGATTTGCCGGCAACCGGTCGAGCGGCTTCTGGAAATTAAGGTGAACAATGGCAGCGACGACTCTGGAGACTCCACGACTGAAGCGACGTAAATATCTACACATGTACCGTTTAATATTCCCGGTCCGCCTCGATCATACATTCGGCAAGATGTCGCCTGGAGACAACTTCGCCACTGCTCAAGCTCCAGCTCGGCTCTTCGTTGCTCATGCCAAAGAATAACCGCTCGCGGATTTAACGCCAAAAGGGATTCGTTATGAACAATTTGTTTGATGGAAGATTGGGTTTGTAATGGAAATCGTTTTGGACTTCAAAGCCATCTTGAATCTGCTTCTGCATGATTTAGATTTCTCATGACAAGTTTAGTCTTTGAAATGTCAGCTTCTTCCACACATACAACGAGACGACAGCAGAATACTAAATAATAAACAAATTGGCAATTTCGGAAGATCAACATAGAAATTCATTATCCGTTGACTAAATTCTAAATTTCAACCAAATCTTAGCCATCCTAAAACAATTTAAATTTGCTACATAAAAGTGATGCATGTCATAATTTCGGTCATTTTGCTAGTCAATTGCTAAAAAAATTTGTGATGGTTACAATGCGATGGGTCAATTCTCGTTCTAGAATCAAGATTGGCTTTGCGACTTGATTGCAGTATAAATTGAATTAACCATTTCTAGAATGCTTGCTTTTGGTGCAGTTCTCTCGACTATTGGGAACCAGCTCATGTTTTCTTTGTGTAAAAAATCAAATTTTTATAATGTGATGTGAAAATATTTCACCGCAAAATCGTTTTTATTCTCATTCTTGCATTTTTTTTTATTCCATTTTCTAATTTCATTTGATTGTTTTGTATCAAAACATCACATAAAAATGATGGTCGGGTCGGGGTCGGGTTCGCCCAGGTCCATGATATGACTAATGGTCTCGGTTCGCGGATACGTCGGTTCGCATCCATCGAGCTACGACCCGATACCAGAGCCTCGCAGCCTCTCGGAGCGAAGGCAAAACTCCCACACTCCCATGGCGGCATCTCCCAACGACGAAATGGCGACGCCCAAACCCCTGAACCCCGCCGATGGCGAAAACCCCCCGCTACCACTCAACGGCCACGATTCCACCCCTCAACCCGACCTCCGAACACCGTCGGATCCTCATCCCGCCGCCGCAGCCACAGCGACCGATGACGACGATGCAGTTGCGGGCCAAAAACGCAAGAGAGAGACCGAAGGCGATGGCTCCGATCACCCGTCGCCTCACCTTCTCTGGAAGACCAGCCTCTGTTCCTACTTCAGGCGCGACTCCGGTTCCTGCAGCCATGGCGCCGCGTGCAGGTACGCGCACGGCGAGGAGGAGCTAAGGCTGCGGCCCGACAACACGTGGGACCCCACTTCGGAGAGGGCGAAGAAGGCGTTGAGAGCAGCGGACGACGCTTCGGAGAGCGCGAAGGAGGATGTGCTGATGACGGAGATGATGGTTGACGATGACGGTGGTGATGGTAAGTTGAGTAAGTGCATAGTGCATTTGCCCAGGAAGTGGAGTTCCGATCAGTTGAGGAAGTTTCTCGATGAGCAGGTGAGAGAAAATTAGTCGGTTTGGTTCTTTTATTTTGCTCGCAGTAGGATTTGGTCTTTGGTTTCTCATACAGTTTCAAATTGCTCTTTTATAGTATGGTTACTTCTAAACTGATTGTAACACCCTCTGTTTTTGGAGTGTATGCGCCGGTAAAGTTCAACTCTTGCGGAAAGAGAAAGAAAGAATGTCTTGCAGAATTTACTTGGTGAAAATGGAGAATCTGTTTTTTGCTGTTCGTACTCTCTTAGATAATGGTG
Organism: Psidium friedrichsthalianum; assembly: GCA_019149425.1. Classification (NCBI taxonomy): domain Eukaryota; kingdom Viridiplantae; phylum Streptophyta; class Magnoliopsida; order Myrtales; family Myrtaceae; genus Psidium; species Psidium friedrichsthalianum. Next base: position 11,560 of record JAGVVM010005964.1, read on the forward strand.
TGCGTTGGATTAGTTGGTTCATTGAGCTGCGAATGGTCTGTATCATAAGGAAGAATGAATTTAGTATTCTCCTCACTTTCCAAGAGGATGAACCTAGCCCGGGATACGGCACTGAATTATATTTTCCTGCGAAAAGTATCATTCTGGTTCTTGTGGTGGCTTTTCCTGTTTTAAATTTTCAAACTGCCTGAATCTGGGAATTTAGATTGTCTTAGCTGCGCATATGGAGGGTACAGGCATTCTATTGTTGGTTTTGAAGTAGATGTAGAATCCAATGAAATAGCATCTATGAGACGAGATTGGTATAATGAAGTTTGTTAAGGCTGTGGAAAGCAATTGTATTTTTGTCATTTGTGTATCAGTCACATTTCTTAAATACTTGTGGTAGAACACAGCCAAGCTTAAAAAGCTCACCACAACAAGAGCTGGCATGAATTTGGTTTTCCTTAGCCAGAACGATGCAATGGTGGGGCTTCTATGATTTTGGTCATTTTCCACTCTTTGACTCTGCTTATTTCAGTCTTCTTTTACTTCCTTGTTCCTCTTCATCTGCTTGTTTCACTTATGGGCTTCCTAATCGGTATTGCTGTTTTCAGCATTTCTTTTCTTTCTGAAAACATTAGTACATCTATTGTGGTCGGAATGTGCATGACGGAACTGATTCTTTTGTTAGGGAATCATTCATAAATCTGCCAAGAAAAAGAAAGGCATGGTTGTTGGTTTTGTTACTTTTGAAGATGCTGAGCAATTGAAAAGTGCAATTGAGGTATCTCCAGCTTTCTTGCAGAAGGAATTGGTGTCTTCGTTCATATTTGATTGTCTTTTCTGTGAATAGATTAGTAACCCTGAAGCAAGTTGTACCAGGGCCTTGAAGGAAAATCTATTGGCAGCAAGAATATAAAAATCGCAGATGTTATTCCACGATCATTTGAGAACAAAGCAAAACAAGGAGTGGTGGTGCCCCAGAGAGAATCTCTTAATGATGAAGCTGAGGAGAAGTCTGTCTCAGATGGATCGAGGAATGACTGCTCTAACAACAATACTCCAGCACTTGGTGGTTCATCTGCGAGGACAAGAAGTGCTCGTGATGTCGTGACTCCCCTTGCCCACATGTCTTATGTTGATCAGTTGGTACACAAAGTAAATGCTCTAATGCAAATGCTGAAAAAACTGGTTAGTTTCATGTCTATATCTATGCCTTCTTTTCCTTGTTATTTTATGCATTTTGTGTTGCCGAAAGTACTCATTTTCTCTGTGTGAAGTAAAACCTATATCTATCTTTGTCAGACCAGAAACGCACGCAAAGCTTGCCCTAGTGGTGTTTCACTTCCAGATTGGATTCTCAAGTCGAAAGAAAGAGGTGCTTGTCTTATTTTACAAACTGATTGCACTACACCATCAACATAGAAGCTAACTTTGATGCTTGAGGAATTGTACATTTAAACTGCCGAGTAAAATTTATAGACAGAACCTGTCCACTATATTGTTCTCTTTTGACTTGCTACAGAGGAAGAGGAGGGAAGAATGAATTTTGATTACGAAGCTCTTCTTCTTTTGCAGGTGGTCTTCCATGTGAACTAGAAGGTATAATGGAATCCCCCCTTACTGATGGATACCGCAATAAGTGTGAGTTTTCAGTTGGATATTCCCTTCAAGGGAAACCGACAGTAGGTTTCATGCTTGGAAACTACAGGTAATTTTGCTTGGTTTCTCGTTTGTAGGCATTTATTGCAACTGATACACATTCTGAAAATGGAAATTATTCCAGGGAAGGGGTAACTGCAGTTGAAGAGCCAGTTGACTGCCCAAATGTGTCTAGAATTGCATGCAAGTATGCTTCGATCTTTCAGGAGTTTCTGCAATGCTCAGGCTTACCAATTTGGAATAGATTCAACAATACTGGGTTTTGGCGTCAATTGACGGTATGGTCTACTGATTTTGTTAGGTTGAGTATTAGAAGACTGTTGTTCGTGTTTGATGAAGAAAATCATGAGGTTAATCCTTTGATATTCACAATCAGAGGCATTTAGATGGATTGAGTTGACTTTACCGTTGGTGCAGTTGTGTTGCTTCTCTGAAGAAATTGTTGTGGACTGTTTGATCTCACATGGCGTTAGCATAATTAACATCTGCTGTGATCCCTCCTTTCAGGTTCGAGAAAAATACAATTGCTTTCCACAGCCTTAACAAACTTCATATACCAATCTCGTCTCATAGATGCTATTTCATTGGATTCTACATCTACTTCAAAACCAACAATAGAATGCTGTACCCTCCATATGCGCAGCTAAGACAATCTAAATTCCCAGATTCAGACATTTTGAAAATTTAAAACAGGAAAAGCCACCACAATCAATGAACTAGTTCTAAGGGGCCCCGACTAATCCAACGCACACCATTATCTAAGAGAGTACGATCAGCAAAAAACAGATTCTCCATTTTCACCAAGTAAATTCTGCAAGACATTCTTTCTTTCTCTTTCCGCAAGAGTTGAACTTTACCGGCGCATACACTCCAAAAATCAGAGGGTGTTACAATCAGTTTAGAAGTAACCATACTATAAAAGAGCAATTTGAAACTGTATGAGAAACCAAAGACCAAATCCTACTGCGAGCAAAATAAAAGAACCAAACCGACTAATTTTCTCTCACCTGCTCATCGAGAAACTTCCTCAACTGATCGGAACTCCACTTCCTGGGCAAATGCACTATGCACTTACTCAACTTACCATCACCACCGTCGTCGTCAACCATCATCTCCGTCATCAGCACATCCTCCTTCGCGCTCTCCGAAGCGTCGTCCGCTGCTCTCAACGCCTTCTTCGCCCTCTCCGAAGTGGGGTCCCACGTGTTGTCGGGCCGCAGCCTTAGCTCCTCCTCGCCGTGCGCGTACCTGCACGCGGCGCCATGGCTGCAGGAACCGGAGTCGCGCCTGAAGTAGGAACAGAGGCTGGTCTTCCAGAGAAGGTGAGGCGACGGGTGATCGGAGCCATCGCCTTCGGTCTCTCTCTTGCGTTTTTGGCCCGAAACTGCATCGTCGTCATCGGTCGCTGTGGCTGCGGCGGCGGGATGAGGATCCGACGGTGTTCGGAGGTCGGGTTGAGGGGTGGAATCGTGGCCGTTGAGTGGTAGCGGGGGGTTTTCGCCATCGGCGGGGTTCAGGGGTTTGGGCGTCGCCATTTCGTCGTTGGGAGATGCCGCCATGGGAGTGTGGGAGTTTTGCCTTCGCTCCGAGAGGCTGCGAGGCTCTGGTATCGGGTCGTAGCTCGATGGATGTGAACCCACGTATCCGCGAACCGAGACCATTAGTCATATCATGGACCTGGGCGAACCCGACCCCGACCCGACCATCATTTTTATGTGATGTTTTGATACAAAACAATCAAATGAAATTAGAAAATGGAATAAAAAAAATGCAAGAATGAGAATAAAAACGATTTTGCGGTGAAATATTTCACATCACATTATAAAAATTTGATTTTTTACACAAAGAAAACATGAGCTGGTTCCCAATAGTCGAGAGAACTGACCAAAAGCAGCATTCTAGAAATAGTTGATTCAATTTATACTGCAATCAAGTCGCAAAGCCAATTTTGATTCTAGAACGAGAATTGACCCATCGCATTGTAACCATCACAAATTTTTTAGCAATTGACTAGCAAAATGACCGAAATTATGACATGCATCACTTTTATGTAGCAAATCTAAATTGTTTTAGGATGGCTAAGATTTGGTTGAAATTTAGAATTTAGTCAACGGATAATGAATTTCTATGTTGATCTTTTGAAATTGCCAATTTGTTTATTATTTAGTATTCTGCTGTCGTCTCGTTGTGTGTGTGGAAGAAGCTGACATTTCAAAGACTAAACTTGTCATGAGAAATCTAAATCATGCAGAAGCAGATTCAAGATGGCTTTGAAGTCCAAAACGATTTCCATTACAAACCCAATCTTCCATCAAACAAATTGTTCATAACGAATCCCTTTTGGCGTTAAATCCGCGAGCGGTTATTCTTTGCATGAGCAACGAAGAGCCGAGCTGGAGCTTGAGCAGTGGCGAAGTTGTCTCCAGGCGAGATCTTGCCGAATGTATGATCGAGGCGGACCGGGAATATTAAACGGTACATGTGTAGATATTTACGTCGCTTCAGTCGTGGACTCTCCAGAGTCGTCGCTGCCATTGTTCACCTTAATTTCCAGAAGCCGCTCGACCGGTTGCCGGCAAATCGGGCACCTGGTCGTCTGGAACCTGAGGACCCTAGCACAGACGCTGCACATACACTGCACCAAAAGAAAAAGGAGAGCCAGCCATAATTGGCAAGCAGGCAAATGTTCTTCAGTCCAGCTTTTCAGAATCTATAAAGAGACCGGATTTACATGACAACTAGACGTATGCAAACTGGAAGAAACAATTCAACAGCCTCATCGTGATCATCAAGGTTCACAAGATGTAATGGAAGAAACAAATTCGACAGCCTCATTGGGATCATCAAGGTTCATAAGATGTACTCTCTCTGTTTCCCAAGGATATAAGAGGGGTTTTGAAATAACACAAAGTAAACCTACACAGCTCGATCAGACTCTTCGTCAATTGAATTTACATTGAGTACACCATTTGGCTCATCAAAAACTGAATCTTGTAAAAGGCATCTACGCCATGTTCTTATTTCAGTCATTCTTCTCATGAATCAATCATTCCCAAATATATGAGTATCTACCCAGTTTCTGGGAAGATCTGCGAGTCTCTCTGGTATCAGGCACTAAAGACTAAACCAGTTTGCTAAGAAGATTTTAATTTGTTTAAAGAGACCAAGCTAAGTGTTGCAATCAGACTCTAGTCTCAACGATGATATAAGTCCTAAATATGTTCTTTGAATCAACACAGAGCAAGTAATAGCCAGATCATACCATGTGTCTGCAAGGGAGGACCGCCGTATCCCGTGGTTCTGACAAACAGATGACACATTCTTTCCCAGAGTCATTACCATCAACATCCCCTCGACCGCGTTTCCAATACCATATATCTCCTGCAGCTCATACCTCATCCCATTAACCCAGAGAATCTGTTTCACCACACGCGCCTTGTATTCGTCTTCCCTTTCTCAATCACTGCTTGGGTTATCTGAGAATTTCTAGCTGAACTACTATCCGTCCCTGAAGCACTCAACGGACATGCTTCAGCCTTCACCACAAGAGGATAAATCTCGACATCACCATTTTTCCCTGCATCCATTTCCTCAAGCATCGAGGAGTCAACACCAGTCCCAGAAGGTTGTCGAAACTTCTGGCCAAGACCTTGCTTGAAATCTACTGTGACAGGTTTGCATAGGCTCTCCCTTATCGCGATTAAGTTACAGTCTTCAGTTTCTTTAGCGAAAAAGATGAGAGCGATACTGTCGAAGAGAAGAAAGATTCATAAATACAAAAGACAAGCTCCATAAAAGCACAGTACTTTATGCTGGTCTAGTTTCTCAACAGCTTAATAAACGCATTTCCGGTTGGGACAAAGAGTTGATGGGATGGCGATTAACTGGGAATTCGTGAACACCGATAAATCCAGTATAAGACACAAGTGAAGATGATTATTCCATGGCTATGTTTAGGCTGAAAGAGGAGACTCATGGACAACCTCAAGCAAATTATTGTGTGTGCACAGAGCTGCTGCATTAGGACTGAAAAGTTATTAAAAGCCTTCTATCATAATTCTATGAGTGAATTTCAAGCTTCAGAGACAGTCTAATCAAAGATTAAGACTGCAGAAAACAAGTTAGTAACCTAAAGTGCAGTCTCCAGCCTTCACGAGAACTATGTTGGCTCAAGAAAGTTCACTTTGGTAGAAGCAAAGATGGGGAAACAAAAAAGCTGCTCAAGCCATTAAATCAGTTGTCGGATACAAAAAACCAATGGACAAGAAGAGTTTAAGTTTGGAGTAACTTCACAATCTATAATAGCTAATACTTTTTTTTTGGGGTCGAATAATAGCTAATACTTAACAACCAGCATTCCATTTTAACATATTCAAGTTTGACAGGTCCACCAACCCTCAAAGATCTATGTTCCTGCTCAGAATTCAGATTGGCCTAAACAAGCAAACTAACATTGCTTCATCAACCAATATCCACCTCAACTACAACATCTTAGAAGACTGATTGAGCATACCTTCCAGGAGCAGTGGCATCGAAAGTGAAAGAAATAAGATACTTTCCCGGATTATCATCATCTGGTTCAACGCGAAGCGTCTCCTTCTTGATGTTAACATCATTCCTAATAGTGACTGCCTTCTGGTGCTCGACATAGGGGGTAACAGGAGCAGGAAGGGCCCGATATGGGTACTGCCCACCGGCCCAGTCCGGGTAAAACGGTCCGAAAGGACCGGGCACCGGCTGCTGCGGATAGTATCCATGGTACGGATAGTAACCCGGCGGGTTCGGATTGGGGAACCGAGATGGATACGGGGTGGCGGCCGCGAACACGTATCGGTTACCGGCACTATCAGGTGGGGGAGGCATGGGAGGCGGCGTGGAGGAGGTGGGCGGCTCCGCCGCCTTCGGCTCCCAGAGATGCTGCTCCACAGGTTTCCCATTTTGTGTTTTTCTTTACCAAGTCCTCCTAGAAATGAGATTCCAATACTCAGAAGAACATGAAAAACCTCAACTTTGAGGTGGGGGGGACAAGAAAGAAAATGGAAAAGACAACAAAAACGAGGCAGCCGACACATCAAACTCATTACCTGAACAGGGTTGTCGACATCAAAGGTTAAAAATTGATGGAAAAAGAAACATGACCCAGAACAGAAACCATCCAAACACGGGAAAAGAAGGCACGAAATCGCTGATGATTTCTTCTTTCCATAACAAAAGATCAACCCTCCAATGCACACGACTCACGTACCCGGCGACCCAGGAAAAAAAAAGCAGGGGAAGAAAATTTCCACCTTAGGAAAAGGGATGGCTTCCCTTCAAGGTGCCCCCAAAATCCAGAATGAGAACACAGAGAGAGAAAGGAAGGAATATATTCAAAATCAAGGAAGGGTACAAAGTGGGATTGGTTGGACAGGAATTGGCATTGGGGATAGTGGGTCGAGGAAAGTTTCTGGTTGATGAAGCACTATCGCGGTACAGTTTCTTCTTTCTCTCGTGGGATTTTTTATATGGCAGCCACCATCTAAGACAATCCAAAGATGCCGCCACAACCATCAAA
>JAGVVM010005965.1:0-30320 GCA_019149425.1 Psidium friedrichsthalianum
CGCATTGTGAGCGATGACATAAGAGCCGCTTCGGTAAGTACGTGGGGTCAGAAATGAGTTACATCGAACTCAAGCGTCGATTTTGTTCATTGTCAAAGAGAGAAATGCGGGGACAAAAAGAGAATGCGTAGAGGGAGGAACCTCAGAGAAAATATCAACCTAAATCTGGGCAAGGCCTTATTAGCCCTTGCCTGTCGGCCACCCTCTCCCAAGGCTGGCAACCTTTATCGGCCCCTCTGGTGGTGGGCAGCAACGGCGGCAGGGCCTCATTAGCTAGGCCCTACCTTTTTTTTTCAAACATTTTTTTAGCTTTTTTTCAATTTTTTATTTAATCGAAAAAGATTTCAAAAAGAAGATAATTAAAAATGTCGTATAGGATAAGGAAATTAATTTAAAAATACCATATGGGCGTTTTTCGTTAGACAAATTGACGATGTTAATAGAATGACTCGATTGAACCAATTTGACAAATTTTAGGACTTGATTTGATTTTTTTTGTAAGTTTTAGAAATCAATTATACATTTGTGATAAGTTTTAGGACTTCTAATAAACATATTCCAAATTTCTTAGATTTGGGCTCTATTTGTTCCATGCTACATGAATTATTTCAAAATATTTTTCATAAAATGATGGCTTATATTTCAAAATAAACATAAAATATTGAAAATATCTAGATGTAAATCATTGTTTATAATGATAACATTTTTCATCAATTATTATTTCAAGCAAATAAATAATTATTTTTCAGAAAATATTTTTAAAATAATTCATTTTTACTAAATAAACGGAATCTCAATTTAAATGGGAATATAAGACATTATTCATCCCTCATTTTTCGTTCAACTTTATTCGACTGGTCATTAAACTATAGTCCTTTTTGTTTATATTGGTCATTCCAATTGAAATAGTATCTTAAATGCTTCGACGCGGATTCTCATGTTGTTATTGATTAGACTAATCGATAGACGTGATTATGTATCTATATACACAATGAATCGGAGGATGGTGTGATGCTTGGGCAAATCATTGACAATTCTCGTCGAGCCTGATTGCATTTCGGCAATTTGGGTCGATCTCGGGCAAGGCTAGCCGATATGCTAGATGCATCGGCCGCCTATCCATGTAACGCCCCTGAACGTCATGCGCAACATGGGTCCTTTCTAATTATATCATATTTTAGTTAATAGCAAGCAGAAGCACTATAAAATACCATACAAAAAAATCTAACGAATTTAAATAATATACATATCCTTCTTTATATTTACATCACTAGTTAGCATCCATATACAATATTCATACCAATGCCATGCATTTTGACAGATTTGGGAATAAGGTCAGGCTAACTAGTGTCACTACCCTCATATTGAACTAAAGACAAATCTACACATTAACCAAACCACCATCCAACTCAATGGTTAATGGCCTCCAGCATCATCTTGTTCCCTCCATCGTTTTATCCAAGGAACCATCTTACATATCTGAAAATAAGGAGTGAAATAAAGCCGAGTATACGAAATCCCTAAATCTAAGGTAGGAGATTATCTCACTACTTAACCTGGTGCATGCAGAACACTATGATCCCAATCACATGCAATATAGCTACGAGAAACAATTGAATAATGTCTGCATTAATTTACCATTGTGTCATGTCGATGAAAATCATGAACTCATACAAGATTATTCACTCAAATGCAAGCGGATAACATAACATATAGTGATGAATGATTAGGCTCGGGAATATGCATAATCTCTTTATACTTAGACTTAAAATTGTTTAAACTTAAATCATTATTGAAGATGAAAATATTTTTCATTGACTAATTATTTCAAGTGATATAAGCTATTAATCTTCTAGGAAAATATTCTCCAAATCATTCATTTTTCATGGAATAAATGAAGCATTATAAAATGTGGACATACTTTATACTTTTGTTACATTGTAGTCTCTAGTACTATTCTACAATAAATGACACATTAAGTGTCAATATTTATGTGCAGTGCTCACTTTGGTGCTAATATTATTTTTTTGGATCACCTAAGTATTAATTTTTTTGAAAAATAATTATTTAAGTGCCAACTCCGGTGAGCGTCTTTCGAAAATCTGATGTGGCATCTAATGGCTCACAGGAGGATGCTAGTCAGCAATAAAAAAGTAAAAATTAATAAAAAATTTCACATAATGTTAAAAAATTTAAAATAAGCTAAAAACTAAAAAAAATTAAAAAAGTTAAAAATGACAAAAAAAAAATCAAGACTTTAGCATTTGTATCTAAAATTTTTTAATGGAATCTCCATCACTTTTATTTGCAAAAACATCAAAATTTATTCCCTAATTTGTATTGAAAAATTAAAAATTAGAAATTAAGCTAAAAATAACTAAATAACAAAAAAAGAAAAAAAATTAAAGAAAAGTTGGTAGCAGTGAGAGCTTGATAGCCCTCGCAATTGCTGCCCCACTATCGATGGATGGGGGCTAGTTGGGGGTCGCAGACCCTTGATCGACCAGCCCCCACCAGTCACCGGCGGCGAGGGCTGTGCATTGCCGTCGCCATTGCCATTGAATTATTATTATTATTTTTAACTTATTTTTAATTTTAAGAGTGAATTTTTGAATAAAAATTGCAACATGGACTTTTAATTTTTTTTTTCAACGTGTACTGATTTTTATAATAAAAAATTGCCAGGTTTACTTATAAATGACATGGCACTAAAAATTTTAAATAAAAATGCCACGTATATATTTTGGCCGGAGTTTCCCGTCGATGGTACTAAAGTGATTGTTTTTTCTCTGATTTGGCACTTTAAGTAAAAAAAAAAAATAGTGGTACTAAAGCAAGCGCTGTGCACAAATGTTAGCACTTTAGGCGTTCTTTTGTTGGGCAAAAATTATAACATAGAAAAAAACTCTCGAAAAACAAAGTACCTAAAAACCCGTCAACTATCGCTTTTGGATTGTTGAAGCCAATACGACGCCTCTCTCGAGAGAATCTGTCAAACATGTTGTTGGAATGAAAGGAGCTAATCTCGGCAAGAATGTTGGAGAACTTCTTGTTGTCTCATGCACTTAGAATTCTCTCTTTTCCATCAATCGCTACACGTTGCGAGTCTCGATTTGCCATTGCCACTCTCAGGTTTTTTTCCTACTCGCGTTCATCTTCTCATCGCGACTTTGATCTGTCTTCGCTTCGTTCGTTATCGAGCTCCGTTAGGCAACGTCGTTAGGATTTCCGATGGATTCCATGAAGGGACAAGGCGGGATTCAGATGCTGTTGACCGCAGAACAGGAGGCTCAACAGATCATTTCGAGCGCCAAGAATCGTAAGGATTCAGCAGCAAATTACGTTTCTTTAACTTGTTTAAGATGTCGTGTACGCTAATGTTCTCGTTTCGGAAGAACAAGTTTGTCGTGTGGGTGAGAGAATTTCCTCCAGTCATATCTTTTCATCGCTCTTGACCATCGATTGGTTCGGCTGTTCCTTTTGTTCGATTCAACAGTGAAGATTGCGAGATTGAAACAAGCGAAGGAAGAAGCGGAAAAGGATGTTGCGACATATCGATCGCGTCTAGAGACTGAGTACCAGAAGAGCATTGCTGAGGTAGTCTCTGCTTAGTTTGCAGCCGCAAAAACCTTCTCTTCTCGGTTAATTTGTGTAGTCGTTTGTGTGAGCTAATGCTCGCCATTTGTAACTCGTAGACAGGCGGGGCGTCCGGAGCGAATGTACAGAGGCTCGAAGAAGAAACAGCCGCGAAAATCCAGAACTTGAAGGAATCGGCTTCGAAAGTCTCGGAGGACATAACCGGGATGTTGATCAAGCATGTTACGACAGTGAAGGTGTGAAGACCGATTGCATTGCTTTCATTCGGAGAAGAATTGTCAATTGTGCATTACTTCGGCTTAGAAGAGGATCAGTGCTTCTTTCCATTTCATTTTCATGTAACGCTATTGGCGTAGCCCATGTCGTATGTTTAGCTTGCCCTCCACTTCCTGGGCTTTTCCTGCTCAACTTTGCATGACTAATGATATATGAAATGCTTAATTTCACTTAAACCTACACATGATGATAAGAATCCTAAGTGCACATAAAATTTTGAGTCTACGATGATTAAGAATGATTTTGAAACAAGATTGTCGTGATGATGCAACGAACTTAGGTGGTTACTCATGAAAAAGTTTTGGTTTTCAATTACTATGTTATGATATCATCTCTGTTTGCCGGCGTTCGTTTCCGCCATCCATCATTCATTCGTTCCTCTTACATCATCTGATCTTCCTTACCTTCTAGTCCCACCGATCGAATCCACCATCCCGCATCAAACATCGTCTCCCTCTTGTCTCATCCTTCATTGTCACTCTTGCATTCCAAGGTCAATCACTTACATTATAAAGTGAAAAGAAAAGTTGAGAAGTGAATCGATCAAAACGAAAGAGGAGTGAAACTTTAGATACATCGCTCGTGTACTCTTCTTTTTTCACCCAAATCGCTTCTATCGCTATTGATTTGGATATTTGGTCTAACTTTTTTCCGAACTATAACCACTCAATCCATGGCGATGAAAGTGGGTTGCGTATGCGGAAAAAGGAGCACACAGGCTATGTACCGTGTGGAGATGTCAAAGGAAGATGGCGTGTGAGGGGCGAGAGATGAATATTGTTGCTTTTGAGAATGTAAGAATCGAAAGGGTGACACATTTTTTATAGCTGAATCGAACCAAACTCTTTTGGGTATTACATGCATTATCCTGAAGACAAATTTGGTTAGCATTCAACCACATCAGTTAAATTTGGTTTTAAGCGAGTTCTTCTGGCACATTCGCATTTCTATCCTTTTGAGTTCACGAATTAGGCAAGAACATGCATGGGCTTTGGAGCAAGGACGATTCCTTCATGACCAACGACTTAAAAAGAGTCATAGTTTGTAAAACGCGAGCAAGATGATCACCGGGAAGCTTTAACGCAGACGCAATCGCGAGACTGAATGACGGGGTAGATCTTCGCTTAGTTGCACTCGCCATTTGCAAACCGACACACAAGATTGCAAGACGTGTACAGTTAGCAGAACAACATGTTCCATAGAGTGTGCTACATGATAACTTTTGAATGGTAGATGCACCTAACTATACACTATGCATATAGACCTATCAAACGGGTGGGTTGGGTCATAAATAATCCAATTGAAATTGATCCGTATAACTTGTTTATTACTCATTTATTGCAATGCAAACCCATACTTGACCCATATTACTAAAACACTTTCATATTATTTTATTAGATATAAGAAAATTTGTTTCTTATATATTTTTGAAAAAATTACATTGTTAAAATATTGTGGACAATTTTTAGAATCTAAAAAAATAATTTTTAAATTTTTTTATTCTAAGACTGGTGAGGGCTGCCCAACCCTCGTTGACCATAGGCAAGAGCAAATAAAAAGGGTTTCATAAAAAGAAAAAAGAAAAGAAAGAAAGAAAAAAGGAAATGAAAAAGTTTAATACTGCAATAAATCCAAAATTAGTACTCATGTGAAAAATTTACCTTCAAACTATTTTTTGATCATGAAAAACCTCAAATTGATATACCTGTAATAAATTTACCATAAACTATTTTTTTGACCCCCAAAACCCAAAATTGGTACATTTGTGATAAATTTACTATAAACCAATTTTTTTACCATGAAAACCCAAAATTATTGCACTTGTGACAAATTTACCCTTTGTTAAATTGGGTTAAGACTATGAAAAATCCCAAATTGATACACCTATGACAAACAGAGGGTAAAAATCCCAAACTGGTAAATCCATAAATTGTCACGTGCCATTCAACTCAGCAATTAGACGTTAAATTTAACGAAAACTAACGGAGGGTAAATTCGTATAAATTTGTCACAAGTGTACCACTTTTAGGGTAAATTTATCATAAATATATTAGTTTGGGGATTCTTGAGGTCAAAAAATAATTTGGGTAAATTTGTTACAAGTGTACAATTTAGAGTTTTCCATGGTATTAACCCAAATAAAATATAAAAAATAAGAAAATATTTTATGACTTACTTAAAATAGTTAGGTAACACATTTATAATCCATTTAAAGCTCATTTATGACCCATTAGGTTAACAAGTAGCTCATTTATGATCAATTTAAGCTTGTTTTTAAAATTTAAGGCAGCACATTATGACCCACGTCTTTAAATATGGATTAAAATATTGATTCTAGATCTATTTTGCCACCTCCATGCGCATATAATGACCATCTAACTTTTAATCGAGAATATGAATAAGAAGACTAACCCGTTGCTGACATTTTGATTTGCGCCCTAATTGCCACCATCCCGTGCTACTTTACAGGTCATAGGATCGCTGTACTTAAGAAGCATGTGATCCAGTGTAAATCTGCGATCAAAACCTAAGTTTGAAACCTGCGTGCGTCCATCCTAAGAAGCATAGGCCCTCAGCGCTTCGAAGTGATGTATTGACATGGTAACTTCTCTCCTTTGCACCCACGTACTAAGTCTGGATATGAAATCAGCAAAGGCAACAGTGCAACCCTCTCCAAATATATGGAATCTTGCTACTTCCTATAGCTATCTTACTGTATAGGATCCCGTGGTAACCAAGAAAACCCATGTAGCATCCAATCTAACTGTACATTCTACTTAAATATCTCGTTTTTTTTTTATTTACACTTTGTAATTTCAATATTACAATCAGCTTTATATCAATCAAGTTAATGAATGCGGAGTAAACCCTCATTTGCAACATCAGATAGTTATGTACACAATCAAAGTCTAGATAGGAATAACCCAGATTATATTACGGCGATTTGGGTGCGCTAGTTGTAAAATGATTTAGCCTGAATGTTGCATAGCTAATTGAGAACAAATCATTCAAAAGTTCTTGAAAACCCAAGTCTCGTAGGATTGAAAACCTCCTCCTTGTGCACACATGAGAAACATCAATTACACAATTCCTTGTCCAAGAGGACTGATGATAATGGAAATCTGAAAAGAATAAGGAAGCAGTTCATAGCAATCAATTAGCCGAAAGCTATGTATCTCACTCAATAGTCCGTAAGCACTTCATCAAGTTTCCATTGCAGCTGAGCTATATCGAGGCACCCGGCATGGCAAAACCTGAAAAAAGACAACGAGAAAATAAGGGGATAAATTCTTAGCACTTCGATCATTTTTCATTGAAACTAAAATAGCACATAAGCCCTAATTCTACAAGACTTCTTCACGAGAGTCGTACCTGGGATTGGATGGTGTGGATGAATGTCATTTCACTAATTGTAGTGGAAACACAACTTGCTATACTAATTCCTTCTTCAAGTAGTAGTTGCAACGCCTTCGATAATGGAAAATTATGGCCTCGGTCACTGGAACTAGCACTTTGGATGACTATTTCCACTCCATCCAGACAAGGCCTTACACTCAAAGCTCTCACTGAACGATTACCGCTCTCCAGTTCATCTCTTCTACTTTCCAGCTCTTTGATCTTCCTCTCGAGATGGTTTATGTAATTTACAGCCCCGCCAATATGATCCGACGTCGCTCGCTTCCCCTAAAACTCCCATGCACAAAAACCCTAATTTAGGGGAAAACTTTAGGATAACAAAAAAGACAACCTCTCTGATTACCTTAATATACTCGAGAGGGAGTAATGATGTGAGAGACGCGTAAAGGCTGCTCATCTCTTGCCGCCTCCACCGTTCAACATCTCGATGCATCTTCTTCTGAGGATCACAATCTTGAACCCTTTTGCTGCTTCCGCTGCAGGATATGAGTGCAGACTTGCCTAAGCCCTTGTTCTTGTCCTTTTTGTTGGTGTCGCAAAGGCCACGAAGATCTTGATCATCATGGATGATCCGATCCTCCGGGATCGGGTAGTGATTCAGTGGGAGATAGAGCAGATCGCTGCTGGGTTGTAAAGGAAACATGCTGCTCAAGAAAGTATAAACTAATGGAGGAGCTCTAAGCTTTGAGCTGGAATGGAAATGGAGAGCAAAGAAGATGAAGAGTTTATTAATCATGTAAGGGTGTGTGAATACTATCTGCTCCTTTTGATGGGCCTCAAGTGTCGGGAGATCCTTGAAAATCTCCTCGAATCAGCATAACACTTTAATTAAAGCTTAAAGCTTAGGTATGGTATCCTGTTCTTAAGGCACCCCGGACCTCATCCACCTTGATACACACATTACACATTAATGGGCTCTCTATAATACGATGATTCCACTGCATTACCGGTAAAGAAACAAATTTTCAATTAATTTAGATATGGTCTTCCAATGAAAATAAGGAAAATGATGAAAACAATCTCAAAATTTTGTCCATATGACTGTCCTCCGATGGAAAAATAAAACAATGAAAACCATCTCATTTTCAATCGAACAAATAGATCAAAACCAAATGCATGATGTGTTTCAGCTCCAAGAGAAAAGCTTCAGTTAATTCCGTTTATTTTGTGAAAAATAACTTTCTGGAAAATGATTTTCAAATTTCTCGGTGTTTGGTTCATAGAAAAATAAACTAGTCAAATTAGGGAAAATGATTTCCTCACATTTTTTTAAAAATTATTTTCTGTTTTTCTTTTTTTTTCTCTCTTTCCTTTTTATTTTTGATTTTTTATTCTCTATCTAAATATTTTTTTTCTTTTGTTTTGTCCTATGCTGGTTATCCGCCACAACGATGGTCGACAGTCGACGATTGGCGAGGCGAGGCCTCGCTCGAGTACAGCAATCTCGTCCATTGTTCATGGTTGGTTGTTGATCGTCGCCATTGCCGACGACAGCAGAGGAACAAAGAAAAGAAAAAAAGAAGGAAGAAAACATAAAATAAAAAAGTTATTAAAATTTTAAAATTTATTAAAAAATATGAAATTTTTTGTTTAAATTACAAAAAATGTTCACATTAGCGCGGGTCGTGCCACGCAAGACAACCAAGTCCACGTCAACAATTTTCGACCAAATGACGATGCAGAAAATCGAATGAGATTTTCCTTACCATATGATGAAAAATATTTTCTATTTTATTTTCAGATCTCAGCCAAACACAGTAAAATATTGTTATTTTCCTAGAAAATGACCTTCTTGAAAACAGTTATCATTAACGTCACATTTTTTCGCAAAACAATGGGAGCCTTAAATTCAAAACTCCTTAAGATGCCGATTTGTGGATTTGAATGACATAAAGGTTGCGATTGGCCATCCAAATAAAAACCAGGATATTTTAATGTGCTCCCAACGCGTTGTGAAATGACCCGCTTAGGGCTTTTGGAGCTAGCCAACTTCTTTTCTCCGAGTAATTGCTTGCATCATCCTATGGTGCTACATAATTAACTACAATTTCGAATCGCGTGACCAACTAAGATTAAAACTATGGGCGCTTGTAAAAATAGATAATTAAATGAACCATTCAGTCGAGAGGATCGATAATTACATTCAGAGAGATCGAAGAGGGAGCTCAAGTTCAAGCGCAGTAACAAATCAATTGGATCCACCTTCATTAATAATTTAAGCTAATGAGTTATGGGCTAATTATGATATGTTAGTTATTTCACACCAGATGAATTTTTTGATACAGGATTTTTCTAATGCAACTCACATACGTATCTCAATAAGACAACGATGGAGCATTATGCAAACGTCCCAATTTGAAAAGGCCGGACCTTTTTCCAATATTCCTCTAACTTCATGGGTGTGCTTCTTCTCAGAACTTGTCAACTTATAGGGATATCTACCAAACGTCGAAAAAATTGTCTAGAAAGTCCTAATCCTTTTTCAATGGCGGTCAATAAGTCCTAAACCTTTTAATTAAGCTAATTAAGTCTTAATCTTTTAAGAATTTGCCATTTTAAATACTTCCAATCACTTTTCATCGAAAATTGCTGAAGTGTATACCGATCATCCTATGTGCCCATATAGCATGGCTGGTACTGACGTAAAAATTTTTGTGAATTTTCTTGTTAAATTTCTATTTCTTTCTTTTTTTTTTCTTTTCTTTTCTATTTTTTTATTTTTTTACATAGGACTAGTGGGGGTCACAAAGCCCTCACCTTGACTAGTCATTGGCCGCTCATGTCAACCCTGCGGAAAAAAAGTAAAAAAAAAGGGAAAAGAAAAAAAATGAGTACTAGCCATACTACATAGGAAAACCTACATCCAAGTTAGCAATTTCGGGCAAAAATTTGCCGGAACGACTTAATTGACAAATCTTTAAAAGATTCAAGACATGTTTAGATTGAATTGACCTTTGTACAATAGGTTCAGAACTTTTTTTTTTGACAAATATCCCATGAAATTTTCCAACTCCTACTCTTTAGCTTAGTAGCTCTCCTTTGAGCTCTACCAGGAATATATTTGTGGGTAGATTTATAAATGTTCCAAACTTTCCCCTGGATGATTCATTGGGACGCCTTCTTAATATCCAAATTTGGAACATTTCATGGTGTCTTGCAGATTGGGATAATTTGACATTTTCATTAGGGACATTTCTCTAGGGTTCCAAAATGTACTTCTAATAACCTGCCCTACATTCTGCCCCAGCAAAAAATTCACTTACTCCTGTTTTAATCTATTTTATGTAGTTTTATAATATCACATAATCATGGAATATATTGAACTATATATGTATATAGGAAACAATATCGTAACTCCCAAAATGCCTATATAAGGGTAGTATTGTAACGGTTTGAAGGCAGAAAACTTAGCCTCCGGAAATAAAAAGTGTGTTGTGTTATCATAAACCCTTAAAATCCTTCTTTCCTTTATGCATAGTATGATTCTCTAAAAAGATTGATATGTTCTCTTTATCTTGGCAGTATGCCCTACACTTGCCACTTTGTGAAACCTTATGCATCATAATTCTACTACTATGAAGTATTTCTATGGTGTGAATCAAAACTCGAAGAAGTCCGGTGACTAAAAGATTGTCCCTATTGAAGGCTATAAGAGCCGTGTGTGGGATAACATAACTTTGGGTCGTTATTTGAAATGGTTTAAGAAGTGTTTATGAAATGAACTGCAAAAGGTATTTTGGTGGATAATTTGAGCCGCGATTCTTTGTTTTTGTAAACCAATTTGTGATATCGAGTGTGCATTTGGTTTGTTATTGCAGAGTATGACATTGTGCGCTCAATATTGTTGTCAACCCAATTAAGGATTTGTAAATATGCGTATACTAGTATTAGGATATCTTTGTGAGCCGAGCTACCGGCTAATAATAGGTGGAGACCTTGCCATCAGTCGTACTGTCGATATAGGGCTACGTCCTTTGGGTGAAGGACAGTTATGTCATTGCCCTTGCTTTTGGTCAATTTGTGATGTGACGTGAGTACATCCAGTTGATCTTTCACGACAAACACATGTGAATCAATATTCTTTTGAAGAGCGGGGGAAAATCAGTTGCATGGAGAATTGAAGGGGATGAGCGTGGACATTGAGTGAGTCGCATTTTTGAGAGTTGAGCGAGCACGGGAGAGAGCGATTAATGTGAGTGAGTGTGAGATAGTGCAAAGACTGAATTTTGGTTTTGGATTTAGTAACACGTGTTACGCACTTGGGCTTGGAAGTTCGTGTCCCCATGCGATTTTATGGTTTGGGGCAAAAGAAATAATGTGCTTGTAATTAGACATGTCAAAATGGTGATGGGGCCAATTTTTAATCCATATTTGATGAGTTGAATTATTATATGTGTTAATTTTATCAATAAATGGGTGTATAATTGTTAAATCAAAGATAATTTAGGTGTTAAATGTATTCATAATTTACTTAGATTCAACCCATCTCTATAACTCTCTATTTCTTCTCTCTCATGCGCTGGCTCACTCTTATTCATCAACCGGATGAATTTTTTCGTTCTATTTGTCTTTAAAAGAATTATTAGACTGAACATGGGTTAAAATCCGCTCTCACTAGAAGTTGACTCGTCGGTCAAAATCGAGGTGTCCTGACAGGAAGAAAGGAGGAAAGAAGGCTCAGCCCAAAATAACTCCGGACCCGCGCTTTAGGTTTTCCGGTTCCAACCGGGGAGGAGGATTGACTCCGAACCCGGTCCAGACCCGGGCTAATGCCTTCTTTGCCAACAAGAAACCTTTCGGGAGCTTTAATTGCGCAGAAGAAGGCTTTCACAGAAGCGGCGGAGGCGACCTCACTCAATTCGCATTTCCCCTTCCTCGCGCGCTCGCATTGGCTTCCTCGCGATCCTTCTGAGCTTGTGATCACGATCCTGAGCGTCTTCGCCTCTCTCGCCGAGGCCGAGATCTGTGATCTCCCTGTCTCTCTCCTCTCTCTCTCTCTCTCTGTTTGTGTGCGTGTGCGCGTGTAAGTCCGATTAATAGCAATTGATGGATCCGTTCGTAGTTCTTCTCTGGCTTGCGAGTGACGGGTTTCCTCCTTTTGACTCACAGGTTCGCGCTCTATTATTCGCTATGGGAGACAGTCAGTACTCTTTCTCGCTCACCACCTTCAGGTGTGTCCGTGTAGCCGTGAAGCCGGAACTCCTAGTCATCACTGGTTTTCTTTTTGTTGCATTTGGTTGTGTCTTTCGCTGGTTTTTTTGCCGAATTTGATTTGTACTGTGTTGCGATGGGGCAGCCCTTCTGGCAAGCTCGTACAGATTGAGTACGCCCTAACGGCGGTGGGTTCTGGCAGACGTCTCTCGGAATTAAAGGTGAGTTACCCAG
Source organism: Psidium friedrichsthalianum (assembly GCA_019149425.1). Classification (NCBI taxonomy): domain Eukaryota; kingdom Viridiplantae; phylum Streptophyta; class Magnoliopsida; order Myrtales; family Myrtaceae; genus Psidium; species Psidium friedrichsthalianum. The sequence goes on from JAGVVM010005965.1 coordinate 12,676, forward strand.
GTCCTTATGTTTGTCCTGTAGGTTGAGTGCTTTTCTTCGGTGGGTGAGAATCTTTTGCCGTAGGAATTTAAGCATTGTGAGCAGGCCCACACGGAGTCTAGGGAAGCTTTCTTAGCTAGGATTCTGGTAGACTCACTTTGGCTCAGCTGTAACACCATTGGATTTGATTAGTTATGTGTTAGTGTCCCAATGTTCAGCATAGAGAAAACTGTAAACGCCACTTGGCTGTTAGTGGACGTCAGTAAACAAGTTGCTACGTTTAGGTATTGCATTGAAGAATTTCTAATGTATTGGTTGTGCAATTTTCACTGGGACAAAGATCCAATGATTTCATACTTTTTCGCTGTGGAATTTGGCATTTAGACTTGATTGATCATTCAAGATAGGCCAATTGACGTGAATGTCTTGGGGCTACAAACAGTTCTTGGCAGTCGATAGCACCGGAAGGATCAAGTTCTTTAAGATTCATTCTATCTCTCCTTCCCTTCTGCGGCCAAAATTTGTGCATATTTTTATTTTCTAATCCTCCTATGTAATAATTTAATGGCCTAATCTGATTTACTTGATTGCAGCTGCTAATGGTGTTGTCATTGCGACAGAGAAGAAGCTTCCGTCTATATTGGTTGATGAAACTTCTGTAAGTGACTCTTAGCATGCCTTTTATATTCTTTTGTTTGTTTTGAAGGACTGAACTTTACCTAAGAAATATTTGTGTCATGCCCGTTGGTTATGTTGGACTTGTTTCAGTTTTCTTCTTAGTTTTATATACTGTTGATGAAATCTGCCTCTTTAGATGGTTGTAATAGTGTTTGCAAATGTCTGATGAATAAGTTGGTAGCTAAAGAACTTTCTGGAAGATACAGAATCTATGTGAAGAATTTGCAGACGGGTTTCAAGGCTTTCGAATACCTTAGAGGGATAATTGGTCCCAACTCCTAAGAACTTAATTTATATTTTTGGTTTGTCTGACTATGCAAGGCACTAGAATCTATGTCCTGCATTTGGTTAACGTCTCCTCGCTGTGGATGGCTTATGGCTTCTCCTCTAAGCTTTACATATGAAGGGGTTGTCTTCTTGGCACCTTTGATAATGCGAATTTGACATATTTTGTTATTGTCACTGTTGTAATTGCTATTATGGCCTTATGTGTTTGCATTCGGTTCCTTGATTCTTTGACTCCGAACCTTCACATTCTTTAATCAATTCTATGTAGTTGTTGTCTAACCATTTTTCTTCTTTTCTACTAAATGTTATCGATTTTACTCTTTTCAGGTTCAAAAGATACAGTGCCTGACACCAAACATTGGAGTTGTTTACAGGTTTTTTTTCCCCCTATTCTTTTACATTGTTGCAAGCATACTTTATCGGCCCTGTTTCTGATGGGACTATCACCATTGGGCATCCAGTTCTGTGGCAATATGAGTCTGTTTCATAAACTGGAGGAGGCAATATGAGGATTAGTTTTTAATGTGAAAGCGATACCAATTTAAAGCTCAGGGACTGTATCTCTCAAGTAATGCTTGTACTGTTTTTTACAAAGATTAAGACATGGCATGTTATATTTTGACTTTTCCGTGAAGGTACTTAATTGCTAAAAATCTTTGAGCCTTCCAGTTGTGCTCTGGAAAGCAGATTTGGCTGCTCTTCTCTGGCACCCTTGGAGAAAATATGTATATAACATGCTTTTACAATGAAGCAGAAGAAGATATAATACAGTGAAGAAATGTGAGCACCTGATTGCACTATGTTCGCTTATTTGTTAATGTAATTGAAAATTAGTGTATATCTTAATTTTACAACTCCAGTAGTAACACTTGGAAAGTATTTTCACCATTCCTTTAACTACTAGAATGCTCTTCAGGTTACTCTCTTTGTCATTGATTTATGGTCTTTTCATCACCATTCATGTTGCAGTGCATGGTCCAGATTTAGAGTCTTAGTTCGGAAAAGCAGGAAACAGGCAGAACAGTATCACAGGTTATATAAGGTACCTCTTTGCTTCTGAGCACTGATCCTGTTTTGTTGGATCAATATAGTTGGCAAGCCAGCCATTCTCTTGTGTTGAGACCAAGGATTGTTCTGACCTATGTTTTGTTCATAGGTAATCTAAGCAAGCATGGTGTGGTTTCGTAATCCACCGTTCACGAAATCTAAGGATCATAATATCATAGAAGGACATTCTGTGTTTTGTTAGTTGGTTATTTGTCCTTTATTCTTTTCGTAGGGTACACGTAAAGAGGAACAATCAGTATTTATTGTGGAACCTGTACATTTGTGTTATCTAATTATTAAAACATAGATCAGTATAATCTAGCAACACACTTATGGTACCTTTTAATTCATCAGAGAGAAAAAGCATTATTGAGCTGCTTCTTGAGTATTATTTGTTGATTGTTTCTGCTTTTAGTTTGTAAATGTATCTAAATGCTTCAGTTTTATGTGTCATCTGCTTTTGCAAGTTCATCAGCAGCAGTATTGTAGCTGCTGTAACTTTTAAAAGTATGATTGTAAAGCACTCCCAAATAGATATCCATGGAAAAGATGTAAGTTTTGTTGCAATGTTCAGCTATCAAAGGCCATTCTTACTTTGCTGTAGGAACCCATACCCGTCACGCAACTAGTGAGGGAGACTGCAGCTGTCATGCAGGAGTTTACTCAGTCGGGGTAAATGAGCTTTTATAGAGTGATGCTTTATTTGTTCTTTTTCATATTTTTTTTTTCATTTAATGGAAGGTTTTATCGAGCCTAACATGATGCACATACCATAAAAGAACGTATGTTTGTTGATTTTATAATGGATATCAACCTTGCAAAGTTTTCACTGATCTTTTTTATCTTGAATGCCATTTCTTACACGGCCTTCTTTTTTCCTCTGTCCTCTTTTGAAGTGGTGTGAGGCCTTTTGGAGTATCTCTTCTGGTTGCTGGATTTGATGATAATGGTCCTCAATTGTATCAGGTATTTTCTCTACTCTTATGATATTCTGCAGTGTTTTAATGATCGCTATATGTTTAGTTAATCTACTTTATAGTGTTCAACTGGGAAAGTGAATGTGAGAATACCCCTTAATATGATGGATGAACACCTCTCATCATTGATCCACCTCTAATTAACATGTGAGTCAAGTTTAATATATTGTAATGTGGGTCTAGGTTGACGTTCTGTCCATGACAAGATTGGCAGTGTTTAGTATTTTTCTTCGATATTTTATCACTTTAATATCAAACAATAATTCTGAATGTGTCACATTAATTATAATACCTCAAAGAGGTTTTCCACACATGGCGGCAATTTGTTTCCAAGTATGTGCTGGGTTTTAGAGCGTATGTCTTTTCAATATCTTATCTATACCGGAGTTCAACGTGATTAAAGAAAGGGGGGGGGGGGGAGGGAGAGCAAGATTAGGGTTTTATGAACGGTGTTGTTTTAGCCATATTTCCTCTCTGATTTGTATGTTGGATCTTTATTTGCACAGGACACGTATGATATTAAATAATTCCAAGTAGAATAGTAACTTTAATGGTCAAATTTTAAAAGTTATAGAACCAAAGTGATAGGTGGAAAATTGTTGGTACTAAAGTGAGCGTTGCACGATAATTTCGACACTTCTAGTGTATTTTCCCCCATAATATTCCATCAATCTTGAGAGCTTTTACTGCTTCCGAAACTTCAAGACAGCAATTGTTGAATTATGCATATCCCAGCAATCCCGGTTAGAAGCATAAATGGATTCTGAATTTCCATCTTGCTTTATGTGTTTTAAACCAAAACAGGTCTTTTTTACAATGTATGTGGGTAATTAGAACTATCGTGAAGTACTTGTTGCTGGACACTTGCAGGTCGACCCGTCGGGTTCATATTTCTCGTGGAAAGCTTCAGCAATGGGAAAGAATGTTTCGAACGCAAAGACATTTCTTGAGAAGAGGTAATAAAAATGTAGTAGCATTTGGATAGTTTTCTGGCTTCTTCTTACTGCATATCTGATTATCTAATTTCATAGAATTGTACACTGGAAGATACAGCAAATAGTCTTGATTTGTCATATGACTCTTGATATTTAGCTAAGCTTTATATCACTGCATGTACTATGCAAAAATGATATCTTTGCACTGTGGCATGGAGAGGTGAAGGTGTAAAAGATCTGTCGATCATTATATTTTTCCTTTAATGTAAACTTGCATGATTGACATGAGTTAAGTCAAGAGGAATACAACTCTTGCCCATGCCCCACCGCATGTGCTTATTTAATGTTTTCTATTCCATGAGTCGTGTAACAACTGCGTTTTGTCTGAATCCTGATAGTGATAGGTTATTCTGATTGCTTCATCTCTCTCTTCATCTATATGCTGAACTAATTTGCTTCCAATGGCCATGAAGAGGCAGACAAAGGTTCCCTTTGTGTGGTTTTAGATAAATGTTTTGGCTCCTGGCCGAAGATGTCAACTGATATTAATATTCCCTTTTTCCTGTTAAAATATCAGCTTGCTACTGTAGGTGGTAAGTCAAGGAGGAATTCTAAAGAGATTCTGTCAAAAGCCTATTGAAATAGGGTGGCACGCAGCAGTGATGTATGAGGAGATGGTATCAACAGTCTGGATAATTAGAGCTGTATTAGCGTATTATCGAGTGAATCTTGCATTCTTTCCCAACATTAAATGCTAGTAGATCATGTCCACAGATCAGTATACTATCCTGAAAATTGATTATGTGCTTGAAAGGTTTACTTTCAGAACATTTTGGACCACTCAATCTATAATCCTTTGGAGGAACGTCTTATTGTGTGGTCACTCCTGTTAGTTCTGAATAAGTGAGTTGTAAGTGCCACATTTTTCAAAAGTATGGAAATAGGGTAGGGATCAAATTAAATTCCAATATAAATAATATTGAAATTCGAATAAAAGTTCCACAGGGTTCATCGTATGGCTGGTCGTTTCACATTGCTCTTTGGTAATATTTTAAAAGGACTTGTGAATGTCCTGATGAGGATTCTTTTCTCTCCTGAAATTATACCATAAGATCTGTTTTCTGATGACATGACTTATTATGTGGATTCAAGCTCCTTCTTGGGTATTGTAGGTACACTGATGATATGGAGCTTGATGATGCTGTTCACACAGCTATTCTTACACTGAAGGAAGGGTAAGTGATTTTCTTTTTTCCGTTACCTTGATGCTTCGTTTAACATGCAACATCCTATGATTCTAGAGATAGTGCTTAGTGTGTATACTCTGTGGGGAATGTTTCTGTAAGTTTCTGTTTGTCACTTTCAATTCCCATGATGGTAGTTGTTTTAATGTCTCTGCTTGATTCCTTTGGCTAGGATTCATTTGATTGGTTAAGGCCAACAATGGGATTCTTTTCACTGTTAAGGCATTTAGATGTGTTGATCCTATTACTTTTTGGTTTCTTCCAGTCCTTTTATGATACTGGAGACTAGAAAACCTACGGCGCTTCACAGCTTAATGTTTACGAGAAGTGAAATTGCGGAAATACTCCTCTTTCTTTACCACTGCATTCATCGTGCATTAATGGAAATTTAGAGGTGGGGCTTGTAAGAGGCCACTTTGTCGAATTACAGAGTCCTCCCTATCATGTGGCTGCGAGTTTTTAAGGGACTTTAATAGTTGAGATGCCTTTGTTACTTTGTCGGTGACTGATGTAGTCTATATCTATGGTGGCAAGTGCCCCTCTGCAATGTGTTGCCATTATGCAGTTGCTAGGCCTCACTTGTTGCATCTGCAAGCCAGAAATTAGGGACTTCAAAACTTCACTTCATTGGCTAGGTGGGGATTACAACTTTAGAATGAGAAAAGCTGCATTTGCATTCTTTTCTATTCTTTAGAATTTGAAAAGCTGCATTTGGACAACTGGCTTAATATTCAACTAGAATATAGCGTATCCAGAATCTTGCAGTTATAAATGCTCTGGCTAGAGAAGTAAACTTGTCAGGAATCAAATATATCCATTCATGGTGGGACATTTTCTTTTGCTAATCAGTGGGTGCGGTTACTGATTATGACCTATGTATGAGTTGTTTGATTGTGCGATGGCAGTGTTTTTGGTTGAATATTTAGAAAAAGCCATGAAATATGGCATCTTTTTGCCATGTATGCTTTGATTGTCAATAGATGGTTCCAGGCAGTGACCATTTGCGTTTACTTTGTAAATTTGGTTTGCAGGGGCAAGTACCAAAATAAATTTGGTGTGTGATGAGATGTTTAATTGTTAATTGCTTAACCAGGGCATATGTTAAAGCCAAGGATAGTTATTATCCTAGATATTTTGGTGTACATAAAGCTAGGAAGGAGCTGTGACAATTCTTGTTAATCCCTCTGGCTGGGGCTTCCTTCATTCTGTTCTGCTACTTCTGCTGGACTACTTGGGCTTGCTTGTTAACTTGTTCCTTTTGTTTGAGATTCCAAATCATATTATTGTTAGATGGTTTGCAGGTTCTTCTGTTCCACCTTGCTTCTTGTGATCCATACATAGCTGGTATAACTTTACTAGCAAATGCTTATATTACACATAAAACATCTTTTATTGTGGATTGCAGATTTGAAGGTCAAATTTCAGGAAAGAACATTGAAATTGGAATAATTGGTACTGACAAGAAGTTCAGGTAACATTGCATTAGTGAACTTCTCTGTAATATTTGGGGCAAAATCTTGAAGTTTTCTCAAATTTTGTTGGTGAATAAGTTTCTTCATGATTGCCTAGACTTTTTGGTACATATATCTATCCTGGATGCTTCACATTCTCGAAGAAAAGTCGTTTCACTCATCTTTGAAAGATCCTAATTAAATTTTCTCGATTGAATCCAACCTCAAAAAAGTTTTAGCTTTATTGGGTAGCCGGCATGTTTTCTAATTGAATTGAGTTTTGGAAGTATACAAAAAGTCTTCCCTTGGCATATATAATCATCAGTAACTTTGCACTACATTTGAACCGATGCCAACAAACTTATAAGATAAATTGCCACAAAATTTAGCATTGAATATGCCGTTTTTCCTTTCACATGCATTTAGTGATTTCTGTAGTACAACATTGGTGAAGATGGGTCAAGTAAGATTTTCAGGCAAACATAAAACATAATGATTGGAAACTGAACCTGTCACTAGAGTTGGGAATGGAGAGGCAATGAGTCAGACTTGAATGAAACATCTGGCGTTCTTGATTTACTCTTTGAAGTCTAGAAGAGGCATAGCATTGAGAATTCTGTAACCAATCTATTGACATTTTTTTGAAAGAAATGATAGCTGTTTTCGGATTTGATGTGAAAATATTAATGCTTATGCCTCATACTCTACAAAATGAAGTTTATCCCATGCTTGAGGTATTGATCTCCTAATGCTTCCATGCGATTCTTTACTGTTGAGAAAAATATGAACAACACATTCTGTTTTTCCTATAATATGCATGGACATTGGTTATTATGTTTCATGACACACTTCTCATGCTGCAAAAGAGAGAGTCCCCTTGTCTAACTAATCAATTCTCTCTCCAATCAGATGTCCAAATTCAAAGATATCTAGAATTTATTTGGAATGAAATATAATCCGCTGATGAAATAATAAGCAATCTTTTTGTCCTTGTTGATAATAATGTAATCTATTGGCACAGTACTTGCTTAAAATGATTCCACGATTGGGATTGCTGCCTATGCCCAATGAGGTATAGAACTCCAGATTTTTTTTTCCATGCATAGGTAACTTAAGCACAAATTCTCCCATGCAGGGTGCTTACTTCAGCTGAAATTGACGATTATTTGGCAGAAGTGGAGTAACTTGGTTCATTCTTATATACTGGTTGATAAGGTCCGGGTACATCTTATGGTGGTTCTGTGGATTTAGCATGACAAGTACTGTAGCTTGGACATTTAGGTTTCGACAAGTCAGAAAAGCTTAATTGTATTGGACAGAAGGTGGATTTTTGTTCCAGTTTGTACGATCGCAGCAAGTTATGAGCACTAAATCCTTTCTTTCTTTGGCCGGAACGTGAAATCCACACTTTTTTATGTTATGAAAATGTGCTTCTTATGTTTGGATCTTGCTGAACTCTTTTAGTGCTGTATTTTAGGCCCTTTCTCCTTATTAGGCTGCGATAGGACAGAAGTGATTTGACTCAAAAGTGTCCAATCCATAGGGGCTTGCGACTCCTAGGATGACTTCTCTTGATCAGTTTCACTATCTGATTTCACTTTCCTATTATCATCAAGGAAGACTGCACGTATGAACAAGGTGCTGGGAAATGAGAATTTCACTACCCACGGTACCCAATGAATAGTATGAGAATGGAATTCTGCACATGATTCGGGGCTTCATTTTTGCCTCATGCCTTATTCTTTCGGGATCAGGCTTTCTGTTTCTCCTATGCAATCACCCATGGGACTATTTCTCCTCATGTGCACTTTGTAGTCCCAAGTCTTAAATCCAGCCCTTCCATAGTAGAGAGAGGAGATATTGCGAGGCAGCATCTCTCTTCCCCAAAGAAGGGAGGTATTTACAATTTACATGACTTGAATCACCTTATGAATTTTAGTAGGCATATGAATAAGGCACATTATCCTAACAAAGTAGTAGTTTGAATGTTAGTTCGCGTTGCTACTTTATAATTCTGGTCAGTTCTCGTCTATAGCTTCTGTATCATAGTTGAAGCGAATGCATCTCAGCTGTCATCGATAATGAAGGATATTTTCTTTGAGCCGCCTTTTTGTGGATTTAATTTCTTGCCAATCTCTGTTTCCTCTATGAAATTTCTCTATGTATCGGCGTATAACTAAGAGATGCCGACCATTCGTCTGATTCTTAGGTCAGTGCAACTGAAGGTGGTCTTAGGGCTTGCATACTGGTTCATGACCTAGATTCTATTTGCTGTCCATCGTCTTCATGAGCTTTCCGCACGTATATCAGCATTGCCCACCTGAGTATAACAAGTTGGCACATGTTTAGTGCTCATGCTACCGAGAATTTCAACTTACGCACCCACCCTTTGCCGCATTTGAGGGTAGCCTCCATGCTAGGATCAATTGACTTTTTGATTGCTGTTACCCGAGTCCACTCCTGACATGTTTCGGAGTATCCGTCGCCGTGATACGCCCCCATAGGTCCGGCAGAAACGTCAACATATACGCTGAAGATGACGAAATTAACGAGTGGCCCAATGCCCGCTTTTAGATACATTGACTGACCGGTTGCTCGGTGAAATTCCTAGACACAGCTGCTAAGGGACAAACTGCAGTTGGCCATTGCCTTTTTTGGACGATCGTCACATGGGGATACGGGATAATATAGTAGGCATCGTTTTCATATTGAGACAAGCACATGAGACACAGCAAGTTCCCATGTGAGAAGCTCAATCCACCCATTAAGACAAAGACAGCGACACAGCTCCCCTGAGATGGAAAGACTAAAAGCCAGACACCACCCTCTTCCTAGTGGTTCACACGATAGACTTCACGTGGAACTCAACAGAACCAGACGCAGTCTGTTTACACATAAATACAATGGTGAACATGAAGGAAGGATCATCAGTAAAACACATTGCTAGAGCCGGAATTACTAAACCATGAACTACTGGCTACTGATCAGTGATCATCACCGTGACCACGTGATTATGCTTGACTGATTCTGCGGCGAAACAGATCAGAAGATGCTCTGTTCGATCCTGTTATGTAGACCACGGAGTCTGAAACCGCGCAGGTATGCTTGCAAGATGCGAGATTAACAAACCCCAAGCCATTGCTTATCCTCCTCGAGACCCTGGCCAGGGCCCTGCGATTCCCGGTCATTTCTCGGCTGTCGTCCTTCGAGCACTTGACGAAGGCCAAAACGAAAGGGTCTCTCTTGCTGCATCTCGTGGCGGAGGCCGTTCGGCTGAGCCGGTGCTTCTTGGAGGACAGAGAAGAAGCAGCAGAGGCGGCGGCAGGAGGTAAGGGAAGGAGGGGGCTGGTGGATGGAGATCGCGCCATCTTCCAGGACAATTGGTTCCTGGGGATTCCCGGGATCTTCTCCCAGGAGAAGGGAACGCCGGAGAAGGCGACGGGAGCGAGGGGGTAGAATGGCGATACCGACCCGTGGCAGAGTTCAGGGAAGTCTGAAGGTTCAAGAAGAGAAGACCAAGAAGAAGAAGACGACGACATCGACGAAAGTGACAATGTCGAGGGAGAAAGTGAAGGAGTTCTGCGAGAAGATGAACACTTTAGCGTTACCAGAGAAGCTGAGGAATCCATCGTGCTCATGGGGGAGAGTGAGAGAGGGAGGGAGGGGCTCCGTTACATTTTCTCTCTCTTCTCTGATCTCTGTGGGGGTATATATAGACGAGGTCAGCCTCAGCCGGTGGATGTTGTCATATCTCTCAGGCTTTGGATGGGAAAAGAGAAGTAGCGACGATAAGTGGACGATTAACTAACATGACGAACCCCTCCAGCATCGACGGCAATAAACCACGTCTGGTTCAACCTCTTCATAACAATCCTAGTCGCGGGGCACTTCTTATGTATTAGGGTTACAAGATTTCTAATCTTTCGCCGGTGGAAAAAGTTATTATAATAAGGTTCCGTTTGTTTCACGAAAAATAATTTCGAGGAAAATATTTCTTCGGATTTTTGGGTGCTTAGTTCGCGAAAAATGAGCTAGTCAACGAAAAAATTTTCACTCATAAAAAAAAAAATCCTTCGAAAGCGGAGAAAATGTTTTAGGAGAGGAAAACATTTTCCTTGTCTTTCCTTCGCCCTCTCTTTTACATTTCCTTTATTTATTTTATTTTATTTTATTTTATTTTATTTTTATTTATTTTTAAACATTCATTTTTTTTGTTTCTATTTTCTAACTTTTAATTCTTCTCCTTTTTCTTTTTTCTTTTTAATTTTTGCCTTTTATTCCATTCTTATTCGGCCGAGATTGGCCATAGACGAGTGAGGCCAGCCTCAGAGACCTGTGGTGAGGCTCAAGTTTGCTTGCAATTTGGTCACTGTGGCCAGAGAAGGTGGGGAAAAAGAAGAAAATGAAAAGCATAAAAAAAAAAATGAAAATAAAATTTTGATTTAAAAAAAATAAAAGATAAAATAAAAACGAAAATTATTAGAATGAGTGCAAGGAGGAAAATCAAATCGGATTTTCCACGGTGAAAATTATTTTCTAGTGCAATTTTAGATTTCAGCCAAAATATAGGAAAATATCGTCATTTTCTCTGGAAAATAATTTTTTTCGGCGAAATATACGGAACCTAAAAAAAAAAACTCTCGTTTACATCTTGTCAAAGGATCATATGCTATGATTAAGCTGTGTCTATTTTTTTTTTCTATCATACCCATATCAGATCAAATTAGGAATTACTATTTACGTGTGCCGGTGCATACGTCTAATCTTTCACGTTGACGGAGGGGCACGGGATTTCCATTGCTCAGGAAATGCCACGACAAAGAGGCTTTCGCATCGCTCTGCCCCGGGTTGAGCGGCGACGTGCATCATCGTCCGCGAGCCCTGTGCACGTGACGGAGGCTTTTTTGTCTGCTACTCGCACGTGAAACTCACCGGGTCCCACCCCTCTCCCGTGACGGCTGATGACGTCACTTCTGCCGGCTTAGTTATTTGAGGCTCAGGGCCTCCGTTGTTTCCTAAAGTGACAATTTGTGCCGATTTGGGAAAAATAAAAATAAAAGAACACGAAATATTCTTACTGTCCCCGAAAATATTTGAGAGTCAAATTTGTCGTCGATAATAAGAGCTTTTTTTTTTTATTATTATTGATCGATTCATTCGATTGATCTAAGCGATCGTTTTCAGAGAAATTACCATTCATTTTTCACAAAAGACAAATGGAGTATCTTCTCGAGGGTTACTGAACGTCCATGTCTAATCCAAAGATGGTTGGCGTGCGGATGAAGTTTCGCCATATAATGACCCTCTTGTGGATGTGATCTGGCGCAATTAAAAATCAAGCCATTTCGTCCACCAACAGCACTATGGTCACGTCGAGTTCTCACTCCAATCGAAAGTCTTGAGGATCTTGATCTTCCATGTGAGTTCACGTGCAAGCTTCGACATCTAGAAGATTGCATGATGAGGATTGGAATCTAATTCACCTGCTGCCACTTGAATGTCATTTGATCTTAAAGGCCCTCTAAAGTGACATTAGTTGTTTAAGCAAAGATAATGGCTTTTGGATTTGTATGTGATTACGATGGTCGGAACAAGGCCCGCTTCTTTGAAATTGGCTAGTCGTGGAATATGACTAGGCCGGAAAGGGCGCGTTCCGAAGATTGAAAGAGTAGGATGAGGCGACGACATACCACGAAACTAATAAAGAGCCTCGATTGGCTTCTATTGTTCCGGGTTCATCGTCTCTTGATCTCAACATATGAGTAACTTTTGCATTCGCCGCAGCTCTTGTTAATCCTTGAATCGATCAAGCATAAGCCGTTTCGGCTTTCTTTCCAAAGTTCAAAATACCATCTTAAATTTCAAAAAAAAAAAAAAAGATGAAGAAGCAGCTATACACGAATCTAGGGAAATTAGTAATTTTTTTTCCCTAGATTCGTGTATAGCTGCTTCTTCATCTTTTTTTTTTTTTGAAATTTAAGATGGTATTTTGAACTTTGGAAAGAAAGCCGAACGGCTTATGCTTGATCGATTCAAGGATTAACAAGAGCTGCGGCGAATGCAAAAGTTACTCATATGTTGAGATCAAGAGACGATGAACCCGGAACAATAGAAGCCAATCGAGGCTCTTTATTAGTTTCGTGGTATGTCGTCGCCTCATCCTACTCTTTCAATCTTCGGAACGCGCCCTTTTCCGGCCTAGTCATATTCCACGACTAGCCAATTTCAAAGAAGCGGGCCTTGTTCCGACCATCGTAATCACATACAAATCCAAAAGCCATTATCTTTGCTTAAACAACTAATGTCACTTTAGAGGGCCTTTAAGATCAAATGACATTCAAGTGGCAGCAGGTGAATTAGATTCCAATCCTCATCATGCAATCTTCTAGATGTCGAAGCTGCACGTGAACTCACATGGAAGATCAAGATCCTCAAGACTTTCGATTGGAGTGAGAACTCGACGTGACCATAGTGCTGTTGGTGGACGAAATGGCTTGATTTTTAATTGCGCCAGATCACATCCACAAGAGGGTCATTATATGGCGAAACTTCATCCGCACGCCAACCATCTTTGGATTAGACATGGACGTTCAGTAACCCTCGAGAAGATACTCCATTTGTCTTTTGTGAAAAATGAATGGTAATTTCTCTGAAAACGATCGCTTAGATCAATCGAATGAATCGATCAATAATAATAAAAAAAAAAGCTCTTATTATCGACGACAAATTTGACTCTCAAATATTTTCGGGGACAGTAAGAATATTTCGTGTTCTTTTATTTTTTATTTTTCCCAAATCGGCACAAATTGTCACTTTAGGAAACAACGGAGGCCCTGAGCCTCAAATAACTAAGCCGGCAGAAGTGACGTCATCAGCCGTCACGGGAGAGGGTGGGACCCGGTGAGTTTCACGTGCGAGTAGCAGACAAAAAAGCCTCCGTCACGTGCACAGGGCTCGCGGACGATGATGCACGTCGCCGCTCAACCCGGGGCAGAGCGATGCGAAAGCCTCTTTTGTCGTGGCATTTCCTGAGCAATGGAAATCCCGTGCCCCTCCGTCAACGTGAAAGATTAGACGTATGCACCGGCACACGTAAATAGTAATTCCTAATTTGATCTGATATGGGTATGATAGAAAAAAAAAATAGACACAGCTTAATCATAGCATATGATCCTTTGACAAGATGTAAACGAGAGTTTTTTTTTTTTTAGGTTCCGTATATTTCGCCGAAAAAAATTATTTTCCAGAGAAAATGACGATATTTTCCTATATTTTGGCTGAAATCTAAAATTGCACTAGAAAATAATTTTCACCGTGGAAAATCCGATTTGATTTTCCTCCTTGCACTCATTCTAATAATTTTTCGTTTTTATTTTATCTTTTATTTTTTTTAAATCAAAATTTTATTTTTCATTTTTTTTTTTATGCTTTTCATTTTCTTCTTTTTCCCCACCTTCTCTGGCCACAGTGACCAAATTGCAAGCAAACTTGAGCCTCACCACAGGTCTCTGAGGCTGGCCTCACTCGTCTATGGCCAATCTCGGCCGAATAAGAATGGAATAAAAGGCAAAAATTAAAAAGAAAAAAGAAAAGGAGAAGAATTAAAAGTTAGAAAATAGAAACAAAAAAATGAATGTTTAAAAATAAATAAAATAAAATAAAATAAAATAAAATAAAATAAATAAAGGAAATGTAAAAGAGAGGGCGAAGGAAAGACAAGGAAAATGTTTTCCTCTCCTAAAACATTTTCTCCGCTTTCGAAGGATTTTTTTTTTTATGAGTGAAAATTTTTTTCGTTGACTAGCTCATTTTTCGCGAACTAAGCACCCAAAAATCCGAAGAAATATTTTCCTCGAAATTATTTTTCGTGAAACAAACGGAACCTTATTATAATAACTTTTTCCACCGGCGAAAGATTAGAAATCTTGTAACCCTAATACATAAGAAGTGCCCCGCGACTAGGATTGTTATGAAGAGGTTGAACCAGACGTGGTTTATTGCCGTCGATGCTGGAGGGGTTCGTCATGTTAGTTAATCGTCCACTTATCGTCGCTACTTCTCTTTTCCCATCCAAAGCCTGAGAGATATGACAACATCCACCGGCTGAGGCTGACCTCGTCTATATATACCCCCACAGAGATCAGAGAAGAGAGAGAAAATGTAACGGAGCCCCTCCCTCCCTCTCTCACTCTCCCCCATGAGCACGATGGATTCCTCAGCTTCTCTGGTAACGCTAAAGTGTTCATCTTCTCGCAGAACTCCTTCACTTTCTCCCTCGACATTGTCACTTTCGTCGATGTCGTCGTCTTCTTCTTCTTGGTCTTCTCTTCTTGAACCTTCAGACTTCCCTGAACTCTGCCACGGGTCGGTATCGCCATTCTACCCCCTCGCTCCCGTCGCCTTCTCCGGCGTTCCCTTCTCCTGGGAGAAGATCCCGGGAATCCCCAGGAACCAATTGTCCTGGAAGATGGCGCGATCTCCATCCACCAGCCCCCTCCTTCCCTTACCTCCTGCCGCCGCCTCTGCTGCTTCTTCTCTGTCCTCCAAGAAGCACCGGCTCAGCCGAACGGCCTCCGCCACGAGATGCAGCAAGAGAGACCCTTTCGTTTTGGCCTTCGTCAAGTGCTCGAAGGACGACAGCCGAGAAATGACCGGGAATCGCAGGGCCCTGGCCAGGGTCTCGAGGAGGATAAGCAATGGCTTGGGGTTTGTTAATCTCGCATCTTGCAAGCATACCTGCGCGGTTTCAGACTCCGTGGTCTACATAACAGGATCGAACAGAGCATCTTCTGATCTGTTTCGCCGCAGAATCAGTCAAGCATAATCACGTGGTCACGGTGATGATCACTGATCAGTAGCCAGTAGTTCATGGTTTAGTAATTCCGGCTCTAGCAATGTGTTTTACTGATGATCCTTCCTTCATGTTCACCATTGTATTTATGTGTAAACAGACTGCGTCTGGTTCTGTTGAGTTCCACGTGAAGTCTATCGTGTGAACCACTAGGAAGAGGGTGGTGTCTGGCTTTTTAGTCTTTCCATCTCAGGGGAGCTGTGTCGCTGTCTTTGTCTTAATGGGTGGATTGAGCTTCTCACATGGGAACTTGCTGTGTCTCATGTGCTTGTCTCAATATGAAAACGATGCCTACTATATTATCCCGTATCCCCATGTGACGATCGTCCAAAAAAGGCAATGGCCAACTGCAGTTTTGTCCCTTAGCAGCTGTGTCTAGGAATTTCACCGAGCAACCGGTCAGTCAATGTATCTAAAAGCGGGCATTGGGCCACTCGTTAATTTCGTCATCTTCAGCGTATATGTTGACGTTTCTGCCGGACCTATGGGGGCGTATCACGGCGACGGATACTCCGAAACATGTCAGGAGTGGACTCGGGTAACAGCAATCAAAAAGTCAATTGATCCTAGCATGGAGGCTACCCTCAAATGCGGCAAAGGGTGGGTGCGTAAGTTGAAATTCTCGGTAGCATGAGCACTAAACATGTGCCAACTTGTTATACTCAGGTGGGCAATGCTGATATACGTGCGGAAAGCTCATGAAGACGATGGACAGCAAATAGAATCTAGGTCATGAACCAGTATGCAAGCCCTAAGACCACCTTCAGTTGCACTGACCTAAGAATCAGACGAATGGTCGGCATCTCTTAGTTATACGCCGATACATAGAGAAATTTCATAGAGGAAACAGAGATTGCAAGAATTAAATCCACAAAAAGGCGGCTCAAAGAAAATATCCTTCATTATCGATGACAGCTGAGATGCATTCGCTTCAACTATGATACAGAAGCTATAGACGAGAACTGACCAGAATTATAAAGTAGCAACGCGAACTAACATTCAAACTACTACTTTGTTAGGATAATGTGCCTTATTCATATGCCTACTAAAATTCATAAGGTGATTCAAGTCATGTAAATTGTAAATACCTCCCTTCTTTGGGGAAGAGAGATGCTGCCTCGCAATATCTCCTCTCTCTACTATGGAAGGGCTGGATTTAAGACTTGGGACTACAAAGTGCACATGAGGAGAAATAGTCCCATGGGTGATTGCATAGGAGAAACAGAAAGCCTGATCCCGAAAGAATAAGGCATGAGGCAAAAATGAAGCCCCGAATCATGTGCAGAATTCCATTCTCATACTATTCATTGGGTACCGTGGGTAGTGAAATTCTCATTTCCCAGCACCTTGTTCATACGTGCAGTCTTCCTTGATGATAATAGGAAAGTGAAATCAGATAGTGAAACTGATCAAGAGAAGTCATCCTAGGAGTCGCAAGCCCCTATGGATTGGACACTTTTGAGTCAAATCACTTCTGTCCTATCGCAGCCTAATAAGGAGAAAGGGCCTAAAATACAGCACTAAAGAGTTCAGCAAGATCCAAACATAAGAAGCACATTTTCATAACATAAAAAAGTGTGGATTTCACGTTCCGGCCAAAGAAAGAAAGGATTTAGTGCTCATAACTTGCTGCGATCGTACAAACTGGAACAAAAATCCACCTTCTGTCCAATACAATTAAGCTTTTCTGACTTGTCGAAACCTAAATGTCCAAGCTACAGTACTTGTCATGCTAAATCCACAGAACCACCCATAAGATGTACCCGACCTTATCAACCAGTATATAAGAATGAACCAAGTTACTCCACTTCTGCCAAATAATCGTCAATTTCAGCTGAAGTAAGCACCCTGCATGGGAGAATTTGTGCTTAAGTTACCTATGCATGGAAAAAAAAATCTGGAGTTCTATACCTCATTGGGCATAGGCAGCAATCCCAATCGTGGAATCATTTTAAGCAAGTACTGTGCCAATAGATTACATTATTATCAACAAGGACAAAAAGATTGCTTATTATTTCATCAGCGGATTATATTTCATTCCAAATAAATTCTAGATATCTTTGAATTTGGACATCTGATTGGAGAGAGAATTGATTAGTTAGACAAGGGGACTCTCTCTTTTGCAGCATGAGAAGTGTGTCATGAAACATAATAACCAATGTCCATGCATATTATAGGAAAAACAGAATGTGTTT
>JAGVVM010005966.1:0-20081 GCA_019149425.1 Psidium friedrichsthalianum
CTTAGGCACTTCCACTAGACCCATTTACTTGTTTCCGGTGTTTTCGAATGTGTGACAATGTAACATGAGGAAAAAAATTATACTATAATTCTCCTGGCCAATCAATTTTGACTAAAAACCATTGGCGTGGCAATACAATCATCGCTAACCGTCCGACATGGCACACCACATCAACAATTTTCAGCAAAAATTGATCGAAAATACTACATTGCAAAGATTTAGGACTAAATTAACAAAACTAAAAAGTTTATGATTGAATTGGCATCTTTTATAATAGGTTTAGTACTGATTGGAAAATACCCCTGCCATGGGAATAACATCACTTTTTACAATAATCCCTTTAAAAAATTGAGGAGTCTATGTATAATCATTCTCTTCTCGAGAAGAAAGCACTTCTTTTGAACATGGCCCAATATGTGTGATGCTAGGCTGTTTCGGAATACCCGATGGTTCTATTTTATTCTGTCACTCTACCCAAAGCGTGTGTGTGTGTGTGAGTGTGTGTGTGTGTGTGTGTGTGTGAGAGAGAGAGAGAGAGAGAGAGAGAGAGAGAGTTTAGAAGAGAGACATGCTGAAGATAAAGATTTACTAACCATTAATGATTTACCCAATAACTTGTTAAGTTCATATTTGAAAAGAGAAATACAGGTGAGACGTCTTGCAACACCATGGAAACAATTTACAAGATAAAGATCAATATAGGGGAAAGGTAGTACAATCACCATGACTCCCCCCACAAATCTAGGATAAAATCATCATAGGAGCTAGCAAGGTATGTGGCCTCAGGCTGCTTGCAACCATAAGAAGGCGCATTATTAGTTCCTGAGTTGGCGCACATATACTCGAAATCTTCTTCTATGTAGAGATCTTCCAGTGCAAGAACTTGCTTCCATACGACTTCTCCTCCGCCATCTTCATATACTGGTGCTGAGCATCCGTTATGGCTCCATGGTTTCTCATCATGGACTCCAACGGGAGGACAAGAGTTATCTGCGTTTGTTGTTGGGATTTGATAGTCGAGTCCATGGTTTGTAGCATTGGGCCTATTATTCGAGGGATGGAACGAGATGCCCTCGCGATCGGTATGGACATCAACATCGTTGCACGAGTTCTGCAAAAGAAACCTCTCCTCGAAGAGCTGTTTCTTCAAGCGGGTATTCCAGTAGTTCTTTATTTCGTTGTCTGTTCTTCCTGGAAGCCTAGCTGCAATTGAGGCCCAACTGAAACAAAGAGAGATGAGACAGTTTCATCAGTAAAAAGGCAATCGATTAGCTAGTGCTTTCAATTAAGGTCCAGACTTCGCTTTCAATTTAAGTGCAATTAATTACCGATTTCCAAGAACGTGGTGCAGCTCAATGATGGTCTCCTCCTCTTCTTTGGTGATGTTTCCATGCTTGATGTTGGGCCTCAAATAGTTCATCCAACGGAGACGGCAACTTTTGCCAGTTCTTGCCAAACCTGGGGTCAACGCACATAATTCGAGACCAGGGTCAGTCGAATAAGCCCAACAAAAACCGGAAAGACCAGACAAATATGAAGAGAAGAACATGAGAATATGAGTTATGCATCACAGACCAGCAGGATTGGCCATGTGAGTCCAGTTCCAGATGCCATATCTCTTGATGTAAGCCACCAGTTTTTGATCTTCCTCGGCACTCCAAGCACCCTTCTTAACCACTGTCCTCTTGTTGCTTCTGTCATTCCTTGGATACCTGGCCATCGTGTCGACTAATACAGATCAGTTCAGAGTCCTGATGGAAATGTTGATTTCAGAGTCTGTTCTTGGCCGGAATGATGAAGCTCACTCTCGGAGGTGCTTATAAATACATGGTGGTCCTCCTATGACTTTCCTGTATCTTGCACGTGTGTACAAAGTCCATAATATTCTATATGTTCTGGCTTGAAATTGTATTTAAGTCAGACGATTACGAGGAAAGGGGCACTGACCCTTCGTGGAAAGTGGATATGTTCATGCATCTTTTAGCACCATCACAAGGGGTCATGTGGGAACTGACCCCATTGCATAATTTATGTTTGTGCCTGGCTTTTCCTATAGTCATTGGCTATTTAATTTGACTTTGTGGGGACCATATCGTATATCTTCGCACATACCAGTAGATGGGAATCTTATAACCATATACACAATTAATCGCTGAATACTCCATCTCGAAGGTACAGTCCACACTCCACAGATGCGACATTTCAATCTCACCGGCACGGATAAAGGGGTAAGGAACCAATTTTTATGTGTAATTTGAGTGCATTAAAAGGGTGTTAACTTATGACAACTTGTGGAACAACCAACATTTTAGTATAGCCTATAAGTTAGAACTTCTTGTACTAATTTATTGTCTTTTATTTACATAACTTACAAAAGATTCCAATTTACTAACGCTAGTATAAAATTACAAATCTACATTAGAATGAACTGCTAACTTTTGTCAAATTAAATTACTGAATAGTTTGGGTTGCAAACTCTCGCTTGATTACTTATCAATGCATAAGTATAAACAAAACTAGCTCGTACCAAAATAAGGGGAAAAAAATGTTCTAGGCAACTCAAGTGACAATTCGTAACACAAAATTAGTTAGGTAATTTAATTAAAGAAAAGTTGATAAGTTACACAAACAAGGTTGAAAATTCCATCAATAGTTGGTCAAAGACGAAGTAGGTTCTCCCTCTCTCTTCTGTCAAAGATTAAATGAAGACGATAAGTAAACAAAATAGACGTTGGTATACGAGTTAGTAATGTCAAATTGCTGGTAAATTAGTTGAAGAAAATATTGTGATTAATTGCTCTAATTGAGGTTGGTAATTTCGAAAGGGAGTTGGTAAATTTAAAAGTAGAACGGCAAGGCAAATAAAAATAGTAACTCAACGGGGAAGTTGTAAATTTTAGACGAATCAAACAAATGTTGATGACGACCTCAAATGAGAGTTGATACCTAAAACTTGTTGATCAACAAGCCGAGAGGATAATAGCAAGGGTTTACCGCATTAGCAAAGTGACGACGGATCCCGTGATTAAATAAGTGGCAAAACGAGTGGTTTAAACTTTCGTATAATTGTCCAAAAAGTTTTAAACATATTGTACGATGGTCAATTCAATTTTAAGCATTGCAATTATGCTCAATCCTAATCTATTGTATAGCGGCTAATTCAGTCCTAACATATTGTACGGTGGCCAATTTAGTCCTAAGCTATTGTACAACGGTCAATTCAATCATACTTGTCAATTGTGTCAATTTAGTTCTAAGCATTATGACCATAAACCAATTAGTCCTCCCACGTAATTTTGGCTAGAAATCGATGACGTGGCAGTCTAGTCAGCACCGGAAGTTCCTAATGTGGCACAACCGGTGCAGACGTGGATAATTTCAGCAGTTTTTTTTATTTTTTTTAATTGTACACGGCCATGCATGGCGCCGAAATGTAGGACAAAACCTAGTGATATCAATTAAACGAAAAAACCCTAGTGAAACGTGCGCGTATTAGGGCTTTGACCTTTTTTTTTTTTTTTTTAAAGGGTCGAAGTGTGCAAATAATTTTGGAATGATGAGGTTGTCCACAGGAAAGCAATCCAATAGCACTACCTACACCATCCATGTGCTCAGCAGCAATAGATTAATCACTAGGGACCATACAATAAAAAGCAACTTGCAATCTTGGGTTTGGCAGAAGAAAGTCGTCGCCTGTGTTCAAAAGAAAGAAGCCCAGAAATTGCGCAACAAAACAACCTCACCGTCCATCAATTTTGACATCCATTTGACTAGTAGTTTTACATTTTCGTGTCCCGACGACAGAAACTTGACATTCCCACGTTGATCACGAATTCACAAGCAACACCCGATTTGCACATCAATGTTTAAGATGTAAGTTAATTTCTGTGAATATAATTAGACGTAAGATGGGGTTGAAAAACAAATTTAGCTGAATTTAATAGCAAGACTACTAAGGTTTTTGTTCAACGATTTTCTCCTAGGCTTCACACACATTGGTCCGCATTGACCGGTCTTGGGTCGTCGAGATTATATTAAGAATTAATGCTTGGCCCCTACAATATCTATGAGCGTGCATCATCGTGTAGCGCGTGTGAAATTCTAGAGGACTACGCACAATTCGTGCACATAACGACAGAGAAAACGATGAGCACATGTACTTAGGGTTAAAGAATGACTAAGTACGATTAATCACGATCCCATCTCTAATGAAGTTTCCAAATGAAAGAGACTGCAAATTAAAAGAAAGAATGAAAGCGACGTCAAAGTCCACGGCAATTTTCATTCCAAACCAAAAAATTTTTTTGAACAGGTGGATAATTAGGGTTTTCATTAGACACGTCATTGCTGGTGCCATCACCTACGTCCGTCATGTGATTGAGATGGGGACTCATTGCACTTAAATTAGTCCTAGAGAAATGAACGGTCAAATGAGGGTTTTTTTCAGTAGATCTAGAAATCTTAAAATGTTTTACTTTGGGCCGTTTGGTACATGACGACGCTTTCAGTTTTCACAAATGAAAATTAAAATGTCGTTTCCTGCTTTTTAGTTTTCAATTTTTCAAAATTCATACTTCTATTAAATACCATCTTGTGCGAATTTTTAATCATAGGAATTAGCATCACATCAAGCTTCGCATTTCAGATGAAGCTTTGTCTTAATTTAAGGATTAACCAGCCTTCATTGTACCGCCTTCCATATATTGTGTCTAGCAATATCACCTAAGGAGGGTGACTAGGTGATTTTAAACAATTTTAAAAGTTACTGTAGAATTTAAACAAGTTTAAAACATAGAATGAATAAGTTCAGTAAAACAACATGTAGAATTCTAAGCACAAAAAAGAGAATTTAGAGTAATACAGTATTGCATACAAAGTATATAGTGATTTGGCTTTAGCAAGCCTATGTCTACTCTCTCATGCTAACAAACGATTGGCTGAATTCTACTATATAAATTGTTGAAAGGTCATAAGAGATTTTACATTTTATCACCCTTACAAAATCTTTCAAAAATTAAACTTACAACTCTCGAGAATAAGAATATGAATCTGAATAACTTAAGTACTTTGGAATTATATGTTATGATCTCTCTTAGTTGTTCACCATGGATCTCCCTTTTAGACTCCTTCACCCCAAAAATAGCCGTTGGAAGCTCTTCAAAAGATCGCTCTTCAATCACTTATTGGATGCCATTAATCTTCATTGAACAAGACTATATCTGGAAAGATTTGGTAGCCATTACAGTAGAGTCTGAATCCTTCAGATCTAATTGTCCATACAACTAAATCTTCAATTTTCATAAGTAGATTTTTTTCAAATCTTTAGGATATCTTGTTCTTTAAAAGGTAACATCCAATCGAATATATTCTCCTGATTTGATTGGAAAATAATTCTGTCAATCAAAGATTACATACTTTCATAAATAATGCACCTAAACCAAAAACCAAATGTGGGTCCTCAGAATCTGATCAAAAGATACTGTATAATCTGAACATAATTCAGAAGCAGTCTTTAGAAGTAGAAGAACTCTTTGAAACTGAATAGATTAGAACCGTGATTTTCAGAATTAATAAAGGCCTTACTAACGTGTCACATAAGTCTTCTTAAGATTAAGTCTTCTGAGGCAACATATCCTCCATCTCAATAATAAGACTCAACTATCTCATAGGAAAATATGTGACGAATCTGCCGTAAGTCTGATCATCAAGTTGGAGTAAATAAGCTTTTTATTCACGTGCTCATTCCTGCAATAAAATATTTATTGGCATTAACCAGATTCTTTTTAAGAAATGATAGCTTTGTCAAATCAAAATATTCAGATAAAGGTTTTTCTCAACACTATGGAAACTCACTCAACTCCATGGAAATCGGAAACTCCAAGCCATGTCCCATTAATGTCGAGATGCATGAATGTGGTGCATCTGCACTTGGTGTTGTGAGCCCCTATACTCCAAAGGAAAGAGACGGACGATTGATGAGGCGCCACAAGCATTACTAGTAAGCTACATCAAGTATGCAATCAGACGTCTTATTAGCAGTTTCAGTAAGACCATGTAATGGATCGCATCGACGTATAATTCCCACTAGCACGAACGTGTGCACTTCGTAGTTATACCCGATTTGCCCGCATTGGGGATGAAGAACCTCTTCCCACGGTTAAGAGAAATAAACAAATACAAGGCGTGCTAAGATTACTAATATAATCGACAGACTAAGTGACGTAGCAGGCTGCAATGGAAATTGGAAAAGCGCGAGTCATCGATTCACGCAACATCATTCCACACCTTACAAACATAAAGACCGTCGTTATAAAAGTAAATGGTCCGGGCTAGAGCTTCATCCAAATGACCAAGGCCGAAATGTTCGGGCCGGCCCAAGCCGAAATGTTTGGTCAAAGCCCGCGCCGACCATCCCATGCACGCCCACAATCGATATAATACTAGGACAAAACTAGTGATATCATTAAACGAATGATGATGATGATGATGATGATGATGATGATGATGAAACGTGCGCATATTAGGGCGTTGACCTGATAAAGAAAAAATTGTCGAAGTAGCAAATAATTTTGGAATGATGAAGTTGTCCAAAGGCAAGTAATCCAATAACGCTGCCTATATCATCCATGTGCTCAGCAGCAATTGATTAATCACTACGGACCATATAATAAGAGCAACTTGCAATCTTAGGTTTCATTAGAACTTGTAATTTTCCGAAGAAAGTCCTTGCCTTTATCCAACAGGAGAAACAAAGAAATTGTGCAACAAAGCAACCCCTCACCGCACATCAACTTTGAAAGCCATTTGACTTATATGAAACTCCCACGATCATCACGACCACAATAATTGAGTCACAAAAATTTTTACGTCTTATCAATTAAGTACATCGGTCCAATTTGGCCGAAAATCGCTGACATGAAAGCGGGTAGTCCTACATGGCACGACCGGTGCTATTGTGGATAATTACTAATAATTTCTTGATATTTTTTCAATGGTTTATTTTCTTATTTTTTTTAAAGAATTTTCAATTGTCCACATCAACGTTTAATCATACTACGCAGCATGGCTAATATTCACGTCAGTATTTTTAGTCAAAATTAGCCGATGAACTAAATTGTTAAAGCATAAAAAGACTAAGGATTCAATTGGCACAATAAAAAGTTTAAAATTGAATTAATAAAAATCTAATAAATTTAGGGCTTTTCAGATAATTTTGCTGCATGTGCGAACATGTCCCGTCAAACGCCGTATGCATTACGGCCCTAGTGATGTATTAACTAGAGATCGAGACGCTTCGAGCGTTATTCCGGCCGATTACTGAAAGATTAGACGAGTCAAAAGTGTGGTGAAGTTCTGGAGGAACGAGGACATTCTCATGCTCATAACGACAAAGAAGACGATGGATCGATTCCTCAGGCCGCACACGTATTCGGTCCCAACTGTCATGAAGTTTTCTGCTGAAGTAGACTGCAAACTTAAGAAAGAACGAAAGCGACGTCAAAGTCCACAGAATTTTATTCCAAACGAATAATCCTTTAGAAAAGGTGGATAACTAGGGTTTTCATTAGACACGTCATTGCTGGTGCCATCACTGCCGTCCAAGGTGAGAATTTTCGGCTCAAACAAAACTAGAAAAATCCTTGCGAAATTCGTATTTGATGATAATATTTATATTAACACGAACATATGGTCAACACTTTAGAAAAATTGTGCCCTCTAAGGCTCTTTTTGTTTCGTGAAAAATGACTTATTTGAAAAATATTTTCTTACAATGAATGCTTATATTGCTTGAAATAATTAGTCGATGAAAGTGTTATTATTATCAATAATAATTATGTCTTAATGTTTTCATACACGATTAAAAAAAAACCGTTCATACCATTTTCTGTAAGATTTACAAGCATTTTGAGTATGTTTTCCAAACTAGTTATTGTTCACGATCAAACGCAGCCTAAGATATTGTCTTATATGAGTTTTAATCAGAGAGTTAATTTCACATGAAACCTTGACATTTCAGATGAAGTTTTGTCCCAATTGAAGCATTACCGACCTGGATGAACAAGAAAGAAACCCCACCGGAGCTTAATTAAGCAAAAGCTAAGTTAATCAAATTCCTAAACAGCATGACACGAGACATCCTCAATTTACACTCAAGAATCATTAATGATGTCGATATTTTAGCAGCGCTCGGATAAATATCCAAAAAAAAAAATGTAAATTTATTGCCATGTGACACACATGGTTTCACGAAGTCAAAAAAGCAAAGAGATGATAAGATTAGGGCAATCTCTATTACTGAATTATGTCAACAAAAGACCTCGGAAAGGAATTAAATAAATGGTGAAATGATAAATAATAGGAAAATAAATGGTGGTCATTAGCCCATGCCGTCTTTCCGAAGCGGTGGGTTACGCTGAGTAATGAATCAATTCATACCTTCATCTATCACCAAACCCCACTAGTAACCTAACCTAGCGTGTGACTATCCCGGCATCAAACAATAATGTTGGGGGTTCTGTTGAGTAATGAATTAAATAAATGGGGGTCCCATTTTACCATTAATTCCCTGAAATTATAAGCAAAAATATCCATTTTCTGTTTTTGAGAAAGTTTTTTCCTAGAGTGTTCATATGGGTCTGCATTGACCGGGGAGAACACGTATCAAGAATCAAGCCACCGTCCTTCAAGATTCAATGATCTGTGGACAGAACGCAAGCGTGAACAGTGAAACCGCATGGCGACATGGCAACTGTCGAATTAACTCCACAGACACTTGGATTCAGGGCGTTTGAATAGGATCTGACGAGCTGAAATTTCCGAACGGTCCACAGTACACATCATTGCTGATGCCCTCTCTTACGTCCCGATGTGATGGCGACGGCCTGACGACGACTCGTTGCTCTGTCTTTTCTTGGTTTTGAAGTTGAGCCGAACGTTTAATCCTCCTGGTCCACACCCACCGGAGATAAGAACCGCGAAACCCCCTTTTAGGATTTGATTAACTTAGCTTTTGCTTAATTAAGCTCCGCTTTGGGTTCTGTCTTGTTCACCAATCAGCTGGCCCATCCGAGTAATAGGCCACACTTTCAAGGCCAGGTTGCGGAATTTGTTCTAAGAGTACGGCCCCAATGTGTGATCTGAATTGACAAATCTGTTTGTAGAGTGTAAAACTTTTTTCAAGGTCGTTTGCAGCATTAAGGATTCGCCCTAGCGTATCATCTGTGCGTATGAAGTTTTGACAGTGCGAGCGGCGCATGTCGATGGCGAGTTTATCCAATGCTACATGGTCAAAGTGTAAGGGAGCGAGTGTTGCGAATGAATGTACATTACATCTGCCAAAATCAGTATTTGGTAAACTTTTGACCCTCCGTTTAAGCCAATAGATATATGAACATTGGGATAATCTCCTTTCTTTTTCCTTTGAACTTCTCGCACATACCGATCTTATGCGATCGGAAATAATGCTTACATTCTCAATCTTCAAAATCTATCATCACGAAGCTCTCTGAAAACATCATTTGCTAATTGCTACACAATAACGACTTTTTCAGTCCTCGGATACATAAAGTTGCATAGCTAGCTTCACAAACTCGCAGGGATCCATACTTCCTCCACTTTATTAGGACATGAACTACCATTCCGTACCGTTCAAACAAATACTAGAATTCAACATAACAAAAGACCAATACTCGGCATCTTGTTAGCGTGAATGGATGGTCATCAATCTTCCACAGATTAACGGCGAAATCCTCTAAGGAAGCAGCAGAAGAGCTGTCTCCGGTGGCCACCCAGGACACGATATAGTAGCCGTCAAGTCGGTGAACAAAAGCGTCTAGATCTTGTACCATGTATGCATCTTCCACAGAAAACTGCTGTGCCCACAGATGGCTTTGGACTTCATCATCCACATATGATGAACACGCATTGTTCACAATGGAGTTTTCCTTGTCCCATGGACTCCGATGCTTGATTAGAGCTAGATGCGCCGAAGTCATCTGGGCTTGCTGTTGGGTTCCTGGTAATATCTCCGAGATTCGGCAGGTGTACTGAGTTGAAGCGGGAGTTGACCTATACTCTTCTTCCTCTTGAGATGAACTCTCGCGATCCGCGTCAACACTGTCATGTATCCTCGTGCCTTTGGAATTTCTAGGCTTTGGAATCGGCTGCCCCCTGAACTGCTTCTTCAAGCGGGTGTTCCAGTAATTCTTCACTTCGTTGTCAGTCCTTCCGACGAGTTTCGATGCGATTGCAGACCATCTGTAACAGAAGGGACGAGTTAAAATAGATGGAATTCATCGAGAATCGAGATGATGCATACATCTAATCCCTCTGCATTTGTTATATAGCCAATCTGCTTACTTGTTCCCCAGAACTTCGTGAAGCTTGATGATGGTTTCCACCTCTTCTTGGGTAAAATTTCCATGCTTGAGGTTGGGCCTCAGATAGTTCATCCACCGAAGCCGGCAACTTTTCCCTTCTCCTCAGTCCTGAATCAATCACAGAAAGTGATACACAAGTTTAGTCCAAAATTTGAGTTATCCAGCTTTGGAGAACCATTCGCATCTCAAAAGAGAGAATTAGAACCCTAGAGACTCAAAAGATGGTGAGGGGTAGTTCACCTGCTGGTGCAGCCATTCGGCTCCAATTCCAAATGCCATGCCTCTTGATATAAGCAGTGAGCTTTTGATCTTCCTCTGCACTCCAAGCACCCTTCTTCAACCATCCTTTTCTCATCCAACGCAACCCCCAAGCTTCGCCATTTGATTGATGACTCTCTCCGAGCTCTCGTGACTGCTTGGTTACACCACATCCAAAAACTGAATCGTCAGAGCTCCCATTTATAGGGAGGCATCAACATCTAGCACGTGTTTCCCCATTTCAGTAAAAGTCAGTCCAGGTTTACCTGAATCCTAGAAAAGGTCTACAGTAGCAAGAGAAGGTACGGTTGACTGTCGGTGAAAAGGGCGATTTTGTTGGTCTTACTGCGTGATAAACCATTACCCTCGGCAAAGCGGACCCAGAATTTTCTCCGCAGGACCCCCTTTCTCATGTTCACGCACAATCACCGCAATTTTTCACTCGAAATGCAAGCGTATCCTTGACTGCCCATGTACCAATTTCTCGGGGACAATCACAAAAAAATTTCTAAATTTGTTGCACTTATGTCCACTCAGTCCTAAATCTTTTTTTTCAATTGAGCCTAAATTTTTTGCATTTGTATCAATTCAGTCCACATAACCAATTTTTATGGGGGAAAATCACTAACAACTTGCGCTGAGGTGAATAATTGTTAATTATACTTTAACATTTTCTAGTGTTTATCTTTTTTCTTTTTATTTTACTTTCTTTTCTTTGTTTCTTTTTTTGTTTTACTATAGCTAGTAAGGACCCTCGCCCCGTCAGAAGTGAGGGCTATAACTCTCGCCCACGGCCACCGAAGGCCCGATGGCCCTCACTGGCCATAGTAAGGGAAAAAAAACAAAAGGAAAGAAAAAAAGGCCAAAAAATAGAAAATGTTATAATATTAT
Source organism: Psidium friedrichsthalianum (assembly GCA_019149425.1). Taxonomy (NCBI): domain Eukaryota; kingdom Viridiplantae; phylum Streptophyta; class Magnoliopsida; order Myrtales; family Myrtaceae; genus Psidium; species Psidium friedrichsthalianum. The sequence goes on from JAGVVM010005966.1 coordinate 11,529, forward strand.
TAAAAACTGTTCACGTCAAAGCCGGCCATATCAAGTAAGAGGACCGGCATCCACGTCCATCTTTCGTTTAAAATTAAATTGATGGACTAATTAGCACAAATTCAAAATGTATAGGATTGAATTGGCACACCTTCTTTTTCTAAGAGATTTATAGCTATTTGTCACCTGGTTACGAGCCAACAGTTAAACAAATTCGTCAGCTTCCACACATGTCAAAGAATTATTGATTTCGCATTTGTCGACCAATGGATCGCAGTGGAACTACGCGTGCCGATTGACACACTCAAAAATCAATATCGGCCAAGGAAGATTTGTACCTGATGTGTGCCGTGACTCCTTGAGAACTAGGATGCCTTGAAATGATCCCTTTGGGACATAAGTAGATGATTAAGGTTCTATCACATCTCCTAACGGAGAGTCCGTGTTTTTCGCCTCAATGCAAATATAAAATGTCGTAGGGACCATACAAAGCGTGTATACACAGATTGAGCTGTCAGATGACAACTGGTCACTTTTAATGGTACGACCTTCAACATTGCTGAAGATTCTTTAAGGAAGCGCCCCCATTTGAGGGCCCACCAAAAAAAAAAAAAAAAACCAAGGACGTGCTTATCTAATGCCACGCCCAGTACGAATGAATCTGTCTCTTAAGAAATTATCTGATGGAAAACCTAGGGAAGACATATAATTTTCCATTCTTAAAAGAAAGACAGATGAACAATTTGCTTCCTACGGCAAAGCCACATCGATTTAGGCTCCGATTATTTCGCGAAAAGTGAATGATTTGAAAAATATTTTCTTGTATTGATTAAATAACTAGTCAACGAGAAATGTTTCATTACCCATATCGATTTATGCCTAAATATTTTTATGAACGATCAGCATAGTTTTTGTTTGTTCATATATATATATATATATATATATATATATGATACAGACGATATATTGTAGGAAAATATTTTTCAAATTATATATTTTTTGTGAAATAAACGAAGCGTTGAGCTCACGAGAGAAGGCAAGACAGTTTTATTTCAATGGATTATCAGTGAGAAAATTATACATCATGTGGCCAACTTGCTGCGAGGTTCTTGAAGATGTGAGTTGTAAAGACATGACTAATCATGCGTCTTACTTCCCCCATTATTGTACTTAAACCATAAATAAGCTCGCTTAAGGTCTATATGCCCCTTTAATTCAATCGGCTTCTTCCCACTTGTTTATCCAGAAGAACATGATCTCTCCTCCGCTTATTGATGTTTGAGAAAGTCAAACATAAATTTCCTCAGTGACATCACGCCGATGTCTGAACATTGGAGCTTCCAAAATAAAACCATTAACTTCAACCTTTCACATTGGTGTTGGTGCTAGCAAACGAACTTTACGTGGTGGGTGTATGTGTGTACCTGATCTCCGAGTCAAGCGTTGACCAGATTGTGTTTCACGCTCCTAGCCTAAACACGACGAATTGACGGACCAACCGGGACGAGACGGCAGACTTGGCCAGAATTTTCTTAAGTCAACTCCCGTTTTTGAATTTCTATCAGTTGGTCGACTACAAAACAAACCTTTTCCCACAGGTGAGGCACCTGCCAAGTGGCCCACTAAAAATTCCATGCGTCATAGAAGTTTTGGTCCCGTTCCGAGATACTTGGGTTCTCTTTTGCTAGGACCCGATCACATGTATCTTAAACTAATTTCGATGCACCACGCTAAGCCCATCGTCTCAGGATGCCATTTTGGTCGAAAAGCTTACACGGATCTCTTATCCGATTAATGTCATGTGCATAAGTTTTATGTCTAATTGTCCGGTTTTCGGATTGGTCCCTTTTTTTTTTTTTATTCCTACTCTGATTATGTGGTTTGAATATTAGACTAATTTTCAGGCATCGGACTAAGTTCACCCTGTCTAGCCCACAAAAGGACGGCATTTAAGTTGAAAATCAAGGAGAATCACACGATTCACATTTTCTTGATGTAAAGACTCAACATTTGCCAAGACAAAGACTACTAAGCTTCTACACAACAATGAAATGAGGGACAAGTCCATTGGAAATTCTAAAATCTTGTCACGAAAGTGTAATTGGATTATAAAACTTTCAAAAAATACAATGAAATCCTAAAACTTTCAAATTGGTACAATCTAAGTACTTCCTTTAACTCTGTCTATCTTGACAAATGGAAAACGTTGGCTTGGCATTTTTTATTACTTTCTCTCCCCTACATGACATTTTTTTGTTATTTTGTTTTACAAATTTTACTTGAATCAAATTAAATAAATTAAAAAGGAAAAAAAATTTCAAAAACCAATTAAAAAACAAGGAGGAATAAGCCCTTGCCGATGGCTCCAGCCTATCGCAAGAAAGGACTAGTAGAGGCTGGTTGGGCCTTGTTAAAACCTGGCATCTGATTTAGTTTTCGTTTTTCGTTTGAAAAGATTGCAGTTTTTTTATATCTACGTGACTTTGTATTCCTCTTTAATTTTTAATTTTTTAATATTTTTTTGACATGGCACTTGGTGGGCTCCACATCATCACCGCGTATTTTAAGAAAGTAATAAAATAAGACACACCAGCATTTTTCGTTAATATAGTTAGACAGAATTAATAAAAAGACTTGATTGAACCAATTTGAAAAGTCTAAAGACTTGTTATATCTTTTGGAAGTTTTAGATTCAATTGCATTTTCATGATAAATTTTCAGACTTTCAATATACTTATCCTATGAAATGATAAAATGACGACGACTACACTGAGGATAAGTTGTCAACAAAGTTTTGCCCCCTCTTTTGGGACTTGGATAGACCTTGGATATGAAGCTTGATATTCAACGCAGTCATAATACAGAGAAACCGTGACATATCATGCACCGTAAATTTTTGAAAAAGTTTAAACAGTTTCTGTTTTTTTGGCTAGAAAAGAAGTTTTTAAACAGGCAAACGAGTGTCCATTTTAACTTTTATTGTGCTCCTTTAACACTTCTCTGCTCATGTGTTCATAAATTTGGTCTAGGACTTAGCGTAAAAATTGATTACCACCGGAGATATCAAAGCACCGACTATTTTCTCCCTTGTCGTTACTCTCTTCCTTTTTTTTCACGGTCAATACGTGGAAGAAATCTTTAATATGACCCAAAACGTAGAGAACGAGTCAGTTCACACAATGTCAAACTTGGTGTGCAATAATGCATGTGTCTTCTCCACTCATTTTCAAGGACCGATCAGCAGGTTGGCTATTCAAAACCCGTGGAAAGGTCATAAATTATCGATCGATGAACACCATGATGACCTACGGCCGCTTACATCACTTCCGCCCCCGACAAGTTAGCCATTTAGATTGCAGAGGAAGCCACTTGTCAAATTATCCTTTCCTTATTCATCTTCTTGTTCGTCTTTCCAAGTGAATAAAACTAGCTAGGGTTTTGTCTTTTGCTTGTCGCGACAGGCGAACGGTCATGGTGCCCTCTTAAATGGGGACTTTAGAGGGACCACCTTAAAATCACCCACCCCCCTTTCCCCGTCCCATCTCTCTATCTCTCGTGCAAACATTATCTCTAACATAAATTTTCTCGGTAAAATTAATACAAAAGAAAATTCATAAATTTATTATAATTATATTTAAATCTTTATGTTTGTCAATTCAATTATAAACTTTTTATATTTATATCAATTTGGTTCATCCGACTAATTTTGATCGAAAGCTAATGTGCACTGCTAACGGTGATGTGGTATTTTCAATAATATTTGAATAGCTTTTTCAAATTTTTGTTTCTTTTTCTTTTTTTTCTGGCATAGGGCGAGCTTACTCTCTCTGAAGGGACCACCCTTACCCCTCTCCCTTTCTCTCTATCTCAAACATTATCTCTAACATAAAGTGTTTCTAAAATGAGGATTTTTGAGGGACGACCCTTAACTCATTCTCTTTCTCTCTAATACAAATATTGTCTCTAACATGAATTTTCTGTAGGAGAAATTCTATGAAATTGATCCATTCACCGGTTTTTTGTATTAAAAAGCATCTCTCAAACACAGTCTCTCTCACACGCAATGTAACGCTTCTATCATCTCTGCCATATGATAGGTCAAACTTGAATATTGACCTCGTGGATTATGGCATATAAGCATAACATCTAGGGATACCATTTTCTTTCTTTTTTATGTCATTAAACAGAAAAGGAATGGCTTTTGGGGAATAAATGTGATATCTGCACATTCAATCGTGTCATAATAATAGTAATAGCAACAATTAAAAAATAATAATGTCATGACGAAAATTCATGGAAATACGAATTATATCCTATTCGGTTTTCGCTAACATCTCTTAAGAGTATGGTCAATGTCCGAACCCTCAAGATCAATATTTGTGCGGACAATGGCTCTAAAAATTGTGGCAAGATGTTTTTTATTGATGGGACTTTAGCATACGGACATGCGAACATATATTATTACCATTTTTTTACAGCTATCTTGTCATTCCCATCATTTCCATCAAACCAAACAACACGTTACGAGATGGAGACCAAAAAAGTGTCGACTTCGAGAGTCTCATAAGTCAATGCTTTCTCAGGATATTTTGGTCATTATGGGCCATGAGCCGAAGTCTGAGTGCCCTTGCGCCTCGCGAAGTTTAATCGTGTCTGTTATTTTGTTCTTTTAAAATTACACACTGCCTTTTGTAGCACGACTCTGAATTTGTACTTTTCTGGCGCCGGATATGAAGTAGTACAGTCTTTGTTATTTTTATTTCATATTATATAAGAGCTATGACAATGTGTAAAAAGCATACAATATATATATATATAATATCCATTTTAGTGCATTCTTGAGGTAGACGTTTTACGAGCCCAACCATGTTTCACGGTTGACAAAAAACATATCACTGGGAATATAAAGTAATCTTTTGAGAAAGGAATTCTTGTTATTTTCCCTAAACTTATGGTTATAAAATTTTTCCTTAAACTTATGGTCATTCATTTCCTCTAATTTATTTGGGTAGTCTAAGAATGGAATCGTTACCTGTATATTCCACCCAAGAAAAGAAGGGACAGAAAAAAAAAATGCTGCAATTTCCAATATATTTCCAATAAGTAGCTAATTTTTGTCAATGATTTTTTTTTGTCGCACTTTTTCCACTCCCTTTTTTGTTACCATACTCCCTGAATTAGTGTTTTGACAATAATATCCCTTGTGGATCCTACCTTTTAGCATATCATTCTCATTAACGGATTGCTAAATTCAAACGTAGACCCAATTTTGTATTTATGTTTTTCTTTTTCTTTTTTTTTCTCTTCCCTATCTCTCTCTTCTCGCTTTTGCGTGTTCCTCGTTTTCTTTCTCATTGCCTTCTTCACCTACGTCCCCCACCGTGCCTCCGACCCCAAGGCTCCACTGGCTGAGATGTTTGCTCGCTTCTCCATCTGACCGCTCTTCACAGCTAACCTGATGATGCCCTCAAGGTGAGAACGTCACCCCTTCACAGTGGAGTAAACATAGCCGAGAAGGTCTCGATGACGGCGGTGGGTCGAGGAGGCTAGTAGAAGAAGTGAGCAAACAACTCAACTAATGGAGCTTTTGGATTGTAGGGGTGATGGAGGACATACGCAACCAACACCCAAAGAAGAGAAGAGAGAGATAGGGAAGAAAAAGAAAAAGAAAGAAAAAAGAAAAAAAAAGGTAAACACAAAATGGGTCCCATGTTCGAATTTACTAATCCGTTGATGGGAATGATATGCTAAAAGGTGGGATTCACAAGAAATATTGTTGTCAAATCACTAATTCAAAGAGTGTGGTGGCCAAGAGAGAGTGGAAAAAGCGTAACCCCTTTTTTCATCTACTTTGACCAAACTTGTAAATCAAAATTAAGTGTCCTCCATCGCCATTAAAAGAAGCCCCTCATCTCTATCTTTAACATTCGTTAAGATGGCCACATCCATTACAAATAGGATTAAAAACACAAAAAATCCTAAAAGTGATACATTTGTGACAAATTCACTATAAAAAATATTTTTATGACCACCAAAAACCTCAAATCAATGCACCTGTGATAATTTTACCATCTATTGAATGAGTTAATATTACGAAAATCTCAACCATATATACATGTGATAAACAAAGGGTAAAATCATGAATTAGTACGCTCATCAACTGTCACGTGTCATCTAACTCATTAATTTAACAAAAAAAATTGAGAAAAATTAACGAAAGGTAAATTTGTCACAGATGCATTAGTTTTGGATTTTTTAGGTCAAAAAAATAGTTTGAGCTAAATTTATTACAGGTATATCTATTAAAATTTTTTTGTAAAAGAATAATTTGATATAAATTTATTACAAATGTATCAATATACGTTTTTCGTGACATTAATCCATAAAAAAATTTATGGAAAAAGAAAATTCACTCACGCTCTTTCATTAATTACTTTGAAGCTTGAAGTGAGGGCTGCGTTTGTTCTTTCTGAAAATTTTCAACGCTGGTTCCGGCAAGTTTTAACTCCAAGGGTTTTTTTCTTTTCAAGCATTTATTCATGATGTGCTCTGCACATGGGTGACGTCATCTTGCCGTCGTCACATTCGCTGTCCTCTCCACCGAGCAGGTTACAATTCGTCGTCGTCTTGGTTCCACGACAATTAAAAAAAAAACACACACGTGGCCTCGTAGATCTGCCTTTCCTATTTTTCGGACAATCTCCATCAGACATTAAATAGAAAATAACTGGGTTCTCTAGGGGAGGACTTGGTCATAAACTATGTAGAACGGACACGCTAAATAGGCCTCGGACACGGACAACGCACGGACAAGCTCCAGACACGCATATCATAAAGACTTATCATAAAGACTTATCGCTGAAAAAATTAACTTAAACTAGCTCTTCACTCAGTCAAGAATGGCCTAGAGAAGCTAGCCCACTCGCGTCTCATCTGTGGCATTTTATAGAGTCATCAAGCTTATCATCTCACTGGCTCCAATATGGGACTACTTTATCCAACTTGAAGGGCTGTTGTTCTCATTTATTGTTTTTATAGAGACTTTCTCTTTGTCCCTTTTACTTGCCCACTAATGTGGGACTCCAAATTCTACTCTCTCTTTGTATTTGCTTTGAGGAGATCTGCGCGGACTTCGCTTGGAGGATCTCAGCAACATCACCCTCAACTTCTCCCACAACGAGCACACCGGCAAGATTGAATAGCATGTCGTGCTAATGAACTAAATTTTTTACTGAACTCTGAAAAATACCATCAAACGCGTCCTCATGATAGTTAAGACTCAAGTGAATTGAGCATCAAACTAATACTCACAATTGCTTGTTAGTTTTGAGTGTAGCCACTCTTTCCAAGAGAAAATGCAGCGAACCACTTGTTGAGATTATCAAGGTGAATCCTCATTATCCGGTTTGATTGTTTTCTCCGTTCAAATGTTCTAAGGGTTTAATCAAGGACCTTTTGTATCAAATTAATTTGATTGAAATATTCGTAAAGATAATAATTTTTCATGTATATATAAATATATTTATTTAATATACAATGTGTCCCAATGTGTCAAAATTTTTAATTTTTAGAAAATGATGTGTCGGCGTGTCGCGTGTCCGTGTCGGTGCTACTTAAGTCATAATAACACATAAGAAATCTTGCCTAAAAAATTTCAACTTTTATTTTCTTTTGATTTCTAGAAGTTTTATAACCTGAAACCTACACGGTTATAATTAATTCTCAATTTTTGAAATATGAAACTACCATCTTCATCCTAAAACCTATTTTAGAACTTACTCCATTTTTTCGATCTGGTTCTCAAGTCTACCCAAGAGCCCGCTTTTCTTTTGTTTTTTGTTTTTTTTTATTTTATTTTTTCAGTAAACAACATGAGTAGTAACAAAACGATTCAAAGTAAAAGATTGAATAGTAAAACCCTCTATCCATTAAAAGCAACAATTCCTAATATGAGCAAATAGAAATTAAATATACTATACACAAGGAGGTGAGGTGAGCGAGACTATTTTTTTAACAGTAGCTAAAAAATCGGTTCCAAAATCTGTTCGATTCCTAGGTGTATACACCATCTGTTAAATATTCATCGCAGAAATCGCCCATTTATTTTGAGAAAAGAAAAGGCATGACTTTTCGAGTGCTTCATTGACTTTTGGTGCTAAAATGTGAAGTGAAATTTGGACATCAATTCGTGGTAGATAGATAACATTGTGCATCCATATATATATATATATATATATATATATATATATATATATATATATATATATATTATATATATTATTATCATTTTTTATATATTTAGTACTTTTATTATTTAGCGAGAGATCTTTTAATCCGCACATCTCTATATAAATATGTTATAACAGGCCTTTTTTCAGTGTTTTCGCCAAGTCTTCCATTAAGAATGTAGGTTTGTTAGAAGTGGACTCTTCTCGTTGCAAGAATATTTTAGAACTTTCTCGTTAAAAAAAAAGTAGCAAAATATGTTAGCATTATTTCATTTCCCTAATTCTTCTCCCTCTCTTCATTATTTCACTCATCCTTATTTCGAAAATTCTTTTATTTCAGCATGGG